>BGPR01001087.1:111333-261182 GCA_013235015.1 Araneus ventricosus | reverse complement strand
TATATATATATATATATATATATATATATATATATATATATATAACAGTCAATGCTGTACCTTTTATCTTTAGCTTTAACTTCCAAGTGGGGAATGCTTATGAGAGCGATGATGACGTAATATTTAACTACATATGAGGCAACCCAAGCCAATGAGGTCTTATATGAACCCTGAAATCAGAGTTTTATAGCAACTATTTATGTATTTTGAGTATCTTTTAATTAAATTATATTAGCTATCTTCCATTGTCTAACATTTTTTTCCGACAACGTTATTTTTCTAGTTATTATAGGTTCTGTAATAATAATTATTCGTAACTTAATTTAAATAAGGCTCATTACACTAGATAAATAAAACTAACTGTAACCGCTACTGAAAATATTAACTGTGTATCGCGACGCTACTGTTCACCTTCAAACGTATTGAGTCAGCACTCTTGCACGTGCTTGCATCAAGATCACGTGTTTTTTTATGTGAGATTACAGACATTTTTCTTCATTTTTGTTTTAAATGTGGGATTTCCTTTCAATATTTGGTTTTTCTGACACTTTTTTGTGGTTTCTCTTTCCATACACGTGAATTCTTTTCTTTGTTTTTACGGTGTCCCACGGAAGCAACATTTTTTAAAGGTTAAGGCTTAAGTTTGTGTAGAAAACACCGAAAAATAATTCTTTGACGTTCGTATGGGATTTCCGGATTTTCCTGTTGAAAACGCATCCTATACGTTAATGTTGTGTTTATTATTTGAAATAAAATAATTTAAAATAGTTTTGTTTATGTTTCCTTTAGTTTATATATATATATATATTAGGGTGTCTCAAAAAATGAAAGCCGTCTGTTTTTTTCGCATACCCTCTTATTTTTTTTTCCTTTTATGTCAAAACAATTGAAAATAAAGTTTCATGTAATTTGAACCACAGCAACCCGTGCCGACTTGTATCTAAATGTTTCAATCAGAACTTGCGTACTTGCGCTGGCACGTGTCTGTTGCGGAGCACAAAGCAGCTGCAAATGGTAAAGTGTTGTGGTAGTAAGTGTTTGTATAATTTTTAATCAGTGAACAGAACATGGCATTGGAATTGCGTGGTTCTAAAAAAGTAATATTTTTAATAGGGGACATAAAACATCAAATAACGGGTTCAAAACTTCCCTCTAATGGACAAGTTCTCGCAGTTTTGTTTCACAATATTCGAGAAGTGAATTTAACTGTTAATGAAAGTGCAAATCTCGCTATTCGCGAATGTATTATCCTTTGGGAAAAGGCACGCATATCTACCAAATTGTGTGGGGAAATTTGTTAACGTGTATCAAGTTTGGAGAGACTTACAAAAAAAATGCAAAAAAAGTATAAGACATATTAAAGCGGCAACAACAAGAATGTATAAGTAATTTAGGCAATTTGTTCGACATTGCACATGCTTATGCACTTCAGTTAATGAAAATAGAGGAAGATCGGATGTCCTTGCAGTGCCGGAGAGAGCCTTGTCGACCCGGTCACTTGGATAAAAAACTGACCGACAAAGAGGAAAGGGCGCGACTTCGAGCTGTCAGAGAAGAAAGTCGGCAATTCAAATATGTTTCCGCTTCAACATCCTCGGCGTCATACGAACCATTGCAAGAAGATTCCTCTTCGAATTCTAGTGAAAATATGGATTCAGAAGATTTCCCAACACTGATAGGAAGCTTAGAACCTTTGACAAGTAAATCAGTAATGAGGAAAAATTTTATTACCCCAAAGTTAGTTGTTGCATTAGACAGGTGTCAATTAAGTATGCGAGATTCTGCCTTTATTCTTAAAGCTACTATTGATGCACTTGGATGTAACAATGACGGATTTCCGATAAGTAAGTCTTCAATTCAAAGAATCCGAACAGAAAAATGGAAGGAATGCGCGGAAAAACATAAAAATTGATTTCCAAAACAATGTGCCTGATGTAGTGACCTTGCATTCGGATGGTAAAGTGTTGCCTGCTTTGAGTGCTCGAAAATCGAAAGAAGAACGTTTGCCAATAATTATCTCATACGGACTTAAATAAAAACTCATTGCTGTGCCGAGACTGGATAATTCTACAGGCAAAGAACAGGCGCATGCTATTTGGAAGGCGATCTTAGATCGGAATCTCGAAGATAAAGTCCAAATTCTTTGTTGTGATACTACGGCTTCGAATACAGGTCGTTTTAATGGTGCTTGTTCGCTCCTCGAGCAAACATTTTACAGGGAATTGCTTTTTTCGCTTGCCGCCATCACGTATACGAACAGGTATTAAAGGCCATATTCGAAGTGAAAATTAAACAAGTCACAACAAGCCCCAATCTTCCACTCTTTAAAAAGCTCAAAAATAATTGGAAAAATATAGATCTCACTGAAATACAGTGCTATAGAGAAACAATGGAATTGTTCCGAACCGTACCCAAACTTGAAAATTTGTTTGACTTTTACCACCGGTCAGAGATTACTATCGAGAGTTGATCGAACTTTCTATCGTTTTGTTAGGTGGAGATGCAGAAAAAAATTTAAAATCAGACCTCCGGGTGCCATGCACCAAGCTAGATGGATGGCCCAAGCGATTTAATCTCTAAAACTATCGTTAAGTAGTTCTCAGCTGAAATTAAACACCAAGGATAAGGAAGTACTGTTAGACGTCTGATTGTTTATCGTCACAATCTACGTTAAACCATGGTTTCAATTCATTTTGGCAGTTAAAGCAACCTACAAAGATCTGTGCTTTTAGAAATCTTTTAAAGCTTACGAAAATGTGAATGAAAGTATCTAGAAAGCTGCTTTACAGAAATTTAGCCAGCATTTATGGTATTTGACTGGCGAAATAAAAGTCTTAGCACTTTTTAATGATGATGTGGACGAAGTAACAAAATTAAAAATGGCGGCAAATTTACATTCAGAAAATTTCTCGACCCATGAGAAAAGATGCATTCAATTGAAGAAAGAACTTTGCGGTTCATTGCATGGTGAGTTTGATACATTGATTTTGTAGTTGTTTATTTAGTTATTTATTTATATCACGCAATTGTTACATGTTACTTTATTTTGTACAGAGAAAAGTATCAATGATTTCATGTCAGTCAAAAGCCAGTCATTGTTTTCTAGACTCAAAACGAATGATAGTTTTCTCAACGAGAGTCCCTTTTCATGGGCGAATAAAGCTTCGTTTCTAGATGCTGAAAAGACGGTCTCAATGCATAGAGCAGTGAACGATGCAGCTGAAAGAGCAGAAAAATGATGCAGGACTTTCATGGTTTAATGACGGTTGAGGAGGAACAAAAACAATTTTTGTTACGTTGCATACAAGAACACATGAAGATCTATCCTGACTGAAAAAAGCAAACATTGAAACGAAATATGTACAGTAATGTTTCTTTTATTGTAATATGGTAATAAATATCTGCTTTGAATAAATTGGTGTCTTATGTACCAAAGAAACATATATTTTACAATCTTTCCATAGTATTCCCCATACAAGATTTCACGTTCAAGTTTGACCTAAAGTCGGCACGGGTTATCTTATTACAATAATACGTTTTATTTATGTTATTAAGGTGAAATAGAAAAAAATAGAGGGTATGCGTATTCGATTTTGAAAAAAAAAATTCCTTGTATCTTGGGACACCCTAATATATATATATATATATATATATATATATACCGAAATTAGGATTGCTTTTTTTCAAGTTTGCTTTAGGTTAATGATTTGTGAAAATGGTTTAACGTCATGTCATAACGTTTGTTGTTTTGTATTTTGAGTATATGATTATAGATAGGGTAGCTTCTTTCTCTTTTATTTCATCAATTTTGTTCTGAAATCTGTAAACAAAGTCCTTTAAGATAGTTAGTATATTAATCCTTTAAGACGATTAAATAGTAAATTACATCCAGTTCACTAAATTATTATTTCTTTCAAGCATGAAAGAATTCTTTTTTCAGCATGTTTTAATCCAGCTTATATCATACTGGACATAAAATGTGCCGCACCATCTTAATGTTGAAATCAAATGCATATTTTTCATGAAGAATAAGAAAATGGGGTTGGTACCGACAGGGTGCGATTAGATAATACATGGCACGGATGGCTACTTGACTCCATTAGGAACGTTAAGGGAGACAGAAATAGCTGCAAGGCTATTAAAAGATCATGTTTTAAATGTCTATCACAATTTAAAATGCAAAATGATTTTGGTAAGGAGTCCATGAATATCAAATTATAAATAATGAGATTATGTATAATTCTTAGTCTTAATGATATTTAACTGAATTTTTCCTATCAGTAATATTTTTTTATTGTTCGAATGGCTGACCTTTATTTATTTATTCATCATTCAACATGACATACTTTTCGTCAGCCACAAATGTACAACACTAGGCTTACAGATGTAAGTATACAAAACAATTCAGTCATTGAAAGACAATTTTTAACTCAAAAAATTAAATTAAAGCAAGGAAGAAAATTAAAATAAGAAGAAAACAAAAAAAATTAATTCGGAATAATAAAATAAAGTAGAGAATACTTAAAAAATAATAAAACAATAATAATAACAGAAAATTGTGCATCAAAAAATGAAAATCGAAGTTTTAAAAATCAAGGAATTAAAATTATACAGGAGTAAAAGGTACAAAATACCTTCTGGGAAAAAAGAAAAATATATATACAAAAATAAAAAAGGGGGAGGATACATGGAAAAAGCGGAGAAGAAGAAAACAAACATCATTGTAATAATATTGAGCAAAAACAAAACAACAAAAAAGAAGCAAAAGTGCAAAAAATTTTCTAATCAGAAGGAAAATTATATAGCTGACATTTGAAATTCAATTTTTTTACTTTATAGAAATATAACGGATTTTATATGTTGCATATATTTTGATTTAACCCTCTGAGTGGTTCGGTCTTCTTTCTAAGCGATTCGAGCTGCAGAACCTTTATCTATTTTAAAAGTGTCTTTCTCCCAACAGAAGATTTTCCCAAAAGCGCAGCAGATCAAGTCTCTTCCCCCCTCTGAACTGTGGACAGTCAGCAACCCCCTTTGAGGGGCGGACTAACCGCAAGAATCCGTTCTATTCAGCTTGGAACCTATTCAAACTAGGTTTTACTGCTTTTGGAGATCTCACCTGTCGTGTGACAAAATTACACTTCATGTCTCCGAGAGCCCTCTTTCTGCATATTGCCCGTGTCCATGACAAAAATAAACACCGTTAGACTAGACAAATGCCAGACCGTTGGGCCAAAAAATTGAAGGCTATATTGCTTATTTTTCATGTCGTGAGTTTCTAAAAATATGAACATCATTGAAGTTGCATGAAAGTTGATATTCTTTAGATGTCTGTGACTTCAATTTATTTGATGTTTATTAATAGTTGTATTTTAAATATTGGCTGTACTTCATATTTTTAGTTGTCTTTTTTATATTCTTGATTTCAATTTATTTTCAGTCTACACGTCAGCATATTAGTCTACGAATGTAAAAATTATTTCCTTAATTTTAAGGTTTAAATATAATGCCATTTATATATATTTTACTAATCTCTGATGGCACTATAAAACTTTTCATACTGTTTCTTGATTTAGTATTCGGCATAAAGTAAAAAATTTAGAGCCGATCACAAATAGAAACGGAGCTTAACTGGCGTAATTCGTTTTGTATGCACATAAACATTTATTATATAGATAGTCACATAATATATATTCCAAAATAGCCAGTAATAATTAATACACATGAAGGATTATAAATAACCTTCTTAACCCCTGAATAATGTTTTAAATAAAACAATATACTTCAAGCCTTTTGTACTGAAAATAGTTATATATGCTTTTTAAGAGGGCGAATTAATAATCCTCAAACAAAAGATTACATTTAGAAAACCAATGCACTAAATGTCAGAAGAAATAGCTTATTCATATAACCTTTATTTAGTACGGAAGAGATTATCTTATATTATAATAAACGGAAATTTAATTCACCTGAAATTTGAAACTTTGATACTATAGTCCAGGTAGAGCATCCAGTCGCGAATTTTTCAAAATTAAATTAAATTTTTTATTTATAATTTTTTTTATCGAAAAGTAATCGCATATTGAGTTTCAGGGGCATTAGAGTTTTTTTAACCGATTGAAATGAAAATTGGGCAATTAAGGTTAAAAGACCACATACCAAATTTCATTTATCTAAGTCGTTGCGTTTGGGAATTATAGTGTTCACAAGCATGCGATTACAGAAACCGACCGACAGTCAACGTTTCAAGGGATTTCGTCCAAAATTTAATACGGGCCTACATTCCCAATTTTTGAAACTGTGTACCAAATTTTATCTATCCAGCTATTTAAATGTTTGAGTTATCGTGTTCATATGAACCCTAACAGACAAATTTCCCCGCGCGTTTACGGACTTTATCCAAAAATTGATTGATATATACTAATTTTGTATAAAGTCCATACACCAGATTTCGCCTTTCTAGCTTTAACCGTTTTTGAGTTACCGTGTTCACAAACAAAATTCTAAAATTGTGTTCTTCGGACTCAGGGAGGTCTAAAACGTGGAGATTAATCAAAATCTCGTGTTGAAATTTACGCTCGAAGATTATAATACTGTCTCTTTGTATACTTCGTGTACTAGAAAGTAAAAACGATCAAACTCTTTTTCTATCAATTTTACGAAAATGCGCTAGCTACGAAGTAAAGTGTTATTGAATGTTTTTTTCTACAGGCAATTTTTGGCAAACTTCGCAAAATCAAAGCATAAGGAGAAAAATTTAACACCTATTCGAAATTAATAAGGTGCCTTTTCACAATTTATAAATGTCTTGGACGTTATCGGTGTGATATTCAAAAACATTTTTGGGCCTTTTCATACCAAATATAAAGGAAATTTAACTAACATAAAACTTACACTTTACTGTTTTTCTTTAAAAATAAAATTATAGATCTAATTCAAATATATCATACAGCTTGGAAAATAAATAAGAGTCTCATTATTATCCATTAAAGTTCAGAATGAAAATAAAAACCTGTATATAAATCAGAATTTTATTTAAAAAAATTATACTTTACAAATCACAGCACACACACAAGATATTGTGATAAAACACACTGTCTAGCATGTGACGGTGGAGTTTGGAAATAATTCAATGCCTGAGACTACTATTATTATTAGAAGTACTGTCTTCAAACTCGTTAATAACGTGTCGGGATGCATCATAGGTTTGTAACACATATTAGTGGATTCTTGTCTCATAGCATTTATTAAAATTCAGCTCGCAATTGGCATAAGAGCTACCAAAAGCAATGTAATTCAGGCATTTAGATTTGATCACTTAATGAAGAATGCATATCAGCAAAACTATAACGCTCAAGGAACTAGTGCATAAATACAGTATCATTGAAGTAAGCATTGATATTTTCTTAGAAATGGTTTTGTGTTCTTACATTTTAAAAAAGAAATACACATTTTCACTGACTATTGAAATAAACTTAAACTGCAGATGTTATCAGACTCTTAATAAGATAACTAAAAGTCTGTTAAGATCACGCAAACGTTATATTTCGTTGTTATTATTCTTTACGTTTCCATGTAAACCAAAATTTTCTCTAACAAAAATACAATATTTTAAAACATAAAAAATAATATTTTCATCCCTTTTCTTTAACATTTGTTTCAATGTTTGTTCAAAGTGAGCAAAAAATAAATTGAATAATAATTATTTGAAAAAATAATTGTTTTTTTTTCGGAATTTATTTCATTTTGATGAATTTAAAAGAAATTCTAAGTAGTGTAATATAGAAAACTCATCTAGAAAAAAAACTGCTATAGTTTTAAAAAATCACACCTAAACCTTAAAGTTATTTTTTTTTCAATTCAATGTTATATAACGAAATAAACAACCCCCTCTTTTCTTATCACTCCCGGCTTCTCAAATTTTTCTATGCTTGAATGGGGTATTGAAAGAGATTGGGCAACAAAATCTATTTTACTTAACAATTCGATTAAAACATTGATGCATTGAAATAAAATCTTATATAACATAAGTGTATTACAGGGAAAACACTTGAAACATAATACAATTTCATTCCAGGCTGACAAATATTAAACCGAACTTATACAGAATCCAAATTCGGACACACACAACTAGAAAAAAAATCCAAAACTGACCTTCTTTCTAAAAGAAGACATCAATGCTGATAGCGTTAAAATGCCCCAAGCCAAAGGGGGTGTGGGGTCTTGGATCCTGTGGTATCTCTAATTTGCAGTAAGTACATTCTTATCAGCACTCATTGTGTCGACCGCTACCCTACCTAGCTAATCAATCAAAATGTCAAACCAAGGAAGGGGGAAGAAATTCGGAAAAATACGTTTCTCACACTTTAGAGACAGTTCACAAGAGACGTAAATATCCAGGCTGACAGCTTTCGGCGTGTCTCTGACCACACATTGAAATGCGTATTTCCCGCTTATGGGATATTCCAAGGTCGACGTAGAAATACGTGTGAAACGCTCAGAGGGTTAAATTAATTTGTTTTGATGGAGTTACTCCGAGAACAAAGTGCATGGCATTTTGTTACGGCCGTTTCAAAACTTATCTGTTTCAAATATTGGCAAGTGCCTCTGAATACCTTACCCAATACTTCCCTTATAGCCCCTTATCCTGGTACGGGGGTCGGGCACCCCCTCGGTGACTCGACAATGTGCGTCATCAAAAGTATAAAAACAAGATAATTCATAGATCATATATATACTCACAGTTGCCAAGTCGTATGTTCGACGCTGAAGAAAAAATCAGTCTAAAAAGAATAAACTCGCAATAGTGGTATCCTTGTCGAAAACGTAAACCAATCATGAATTCAATGAAGATAGATCCTTTGTAATGAATACTAAAGAATTCAATTAGATAAAATATTAACATAGTTAGATACAGGAGTTTTTAAGAATAGGTTTAACGATTGCACTATACATGGTACGCTCCAGCATTTCGGCTCCAAAAAGTTCTGATTTCACTAGAGTTATTGTAGGGTTGAGTTGTTTCCGTAGAAGTGCTTTTCGTGACATACTCCCCACCTTGAGTTTCACCACATTGGAACTCAAAACTTAGGAAAGAAATGTTATAGAGACTCAGGCGACGAGGAACACGGAGAGTGCGACCATAACTGTTGATTCTCTGAGGGACAGATGTGGGTGACAGTTCTTTCCCAGAGTCAGACACTAGCGATGAGGGATTACTCGAAATATTGCACTCACTTTTTTCACAAATTGTGGACCTTCAATCAGTTTACGAAGATCTCCATCGTTGGGGGAACTTACTTCCAGAGGATAAAGACGCTGGATAGGTCGAAGTAAGTCTCCTTGCTTGGTACGAATTTTTACAAGACATACTACTCCATCTTTTCCTTAAAACAATTGAACCACTTTTCCAAGAGGCCAGTTTATTCGTTTAGCAGTAGATTCAATTAAAACTAAATCTCCTACACAAAAAGTGTAACGATTTCGTGATCTTTTTGCATAACTTTTCAATTGTCCAAGATACTCCGAGCGAAATCGTTTTCGTAAATCTCCTCGAAGTTTTAATCTGTATAAAAATCTGTTTTGCAAACTTGTAGAATCAATTTGATCTAGATCAGGAATTCCACTCTCCTTAATGTCTCTAAGAAGCATCGCTGGTGTCAGAGGTTCGAGTTCCAAATCTTCCAATCGCAGAGAATTGTTGAAAGCTCTTCATACCTTAGAGAAGCTTTACCAAGGACCTTCCTAAAGGTAGTTTTTAAAAGGCCTATCAATCGTTCCCAGAAACCTCCTCACCAGGGAGAGCTGGGTGGAATAATATTCCACTGGATTCTTGACACGGATGTGTCATCATTTATTTTGTGTCATTCTACTTTATTCAGGGCTTAGTTTGACCCCATAAAATTACTGCCATTGTCCGTATAGATAATTTAAGGTCTTCCTCTTCTTGAAATAAAGCGCCGCAAAGAAAGTAGGAATTTGTCTATAGTAAGAGATGCCACTAGTTCAAGATGTACAGCACAGTAAACTGCACAAGTGTATAAAACGACCAAGCCTTTGATCCGTCCCTTAGATATAAGGGACCCACTAGGTCAATTCCTGTAGTTTCGAATGTGGCAGAATCTCTTAGTCGGTCTTCAGGTAAGGGTGCTGCTTGAACTTAGGGACATTTAGCTTCAAATCTTTTGAAAACGGTACATGTCTTTATAGCTTTGCGTATTATTCTAAACACTTCTCTTAAAATAGACATCAGAGTTTGAATTCCACAATGAGATAGAGATTTATGCTTATGCATAATCATTTTCTGAACTGCAATATGGTCAGAAGATAGAAGGATGGAGTATTTGAAATTTTCGAAATCTTTCCTCATCAAGAGTTGTGTCTTGATTCTAAAGACACCTGATGGATCAATGAACGTACGAAGGTTACGAAGTCTCTCTTCATTAACTGTTCTAAATGATGTCTTTTGTATCATTTTCCAGATGATGGTTTCGGCTTCCTTCATTTCATCAACTTCCAAATATTTGGTGGAGCACATAGTCTTACTATTTCTACAATTTCTAATAAATCGACGTGTCCATGCTGTAATTCTTACTATTTTTACGAAGGATAAAACATGGGTTAAGTAATAAAATTCATTATTTTCTGTAACTGCCAGAATAACTATAATTTTCTTCCTCTGCGAATTTATAATCTCTTTATCAACCATAGCTTCACTAATTCGCCAGTTTCTTATCTTGCTTCAGCCAAGATGGGCCATCATGTCACCTTTGACTGATTAGAGTGTCCGTAGAGCATCCTCGAGAAGGTAAGTCTGCAGGATTTATTGTTCCAGGCACATGATTCCACTCATTTTTAGAACTTTAGTTTCTTATTTCTCTAACTCGGTCCATGACATAAACTCCCCATTCTTCTTCATTTTTATCCAATGCAAAGCATTCATTGAATCCGTCCAGTAAAATGAAATCACATCTTCCATATTCAGATCTCGTTTTATTGTCTTTATGAGACGTATTCGTATAGTGCATACGAGCAATTCAAGTCTTGAAACTGTTACAAGTTTCAATGGAGCTACTCATAATCGAGACTGTACCAGTCTATAGGAAACTCCTTCTTCATTTTCGCTTCTTAAATATATACAGCATGCATATGCTAATTGAGAGGCGTCACAAAAAACGTGGAATGATAGATTGCTTCTTACTTTAGGATTGATTAATAGTCTTCTAGGGATTTTTAGTTTATTTACATAAGTTAAATCTCTTTTCAGTTTCAAAAACTTCTTTGCAAGTTCATCAGATAATTCAGTGTCCAAAGACAATTTGGCTCTCCAACAGTCCTGCATCAAAATTTTATATCTTAAGGTGACAAGACTCAACATTCCAATTGGGTCAAAATGATGATTTGCCGATGACAGTATTGATCTCTTAGTTACTGGAATTGCATCAAAAACATCGTTTTCATGAGAACATTTCGATGTATCATCTTCTGTTTTCCATTCCAGTCCCAACACTGAGGCATTTCCTTCATGCGCAGGAGATTCTAGGGCATCTCGGTGAAATGTGGATTTGGCCTCATTATATCTCCATCCTCTCAAATCAAATTTAGCACTCAGCATTATTTCTTCTGATTGCTCAATAAAGGATTCTACTTTTTCTATGGTATCTAAACTTGTGACACAATTGCCAATATACATAGAAGTCTTCAGTTTTTTCGCTACTTCATGAAGATGTTTAGGTACATTAGCTAAATGGTACGAAATAGTAGCGCCAAGGAGGAAAGGACTTGTGTTTAGTCCAAATACCACATGTTTATGGTGATAAATCTTCAAGTTATCAGGTTCTCCGTTTTCAAATCATAAAAATCTCAGATAGTCTCTGTCTTTGTCATCAATACTTATCTGGAGTAATGCTTTCATGATATCAGCAATTACGCCAAATGCTCCAAATCTGAATATGTTCAAGATGCTCGGAATAAGTTCCACCAAATTAGGTCCTTCTTCAAGACAACTGTTCAAAGATGAACGATTCTTCTGTTTTGCAGAAGCACCAAAGACTGGTCGAATCTTTGTCGTTGAATTTTCTTTGATGACGGCACGATGAGGCAAGTATGTACAAATAAGATTATCTGATCTCGAAATATTCACAGGTTGTATTATTTCTTCTTTCAGCCATTCATGAAATAAATCTTCAGAATCCCATAGCAAATTCTGTGATTCTAGAGTCTTAATTGTCCTTTTGAGTCTTCCTTCCACAATGATTATATTATTTGCAGGTGGCTGCAGTCCTTCCAACCAAGGAAGAGATACTTCGTTCCGGCCTTCAGGAAGTCTCTTCAGCGTTTTCAAAAAATGCTTTCTGGCAGCTTCTTCTTCTTCCATCTTCGATTGTTTCTCAGTTTGAACTTTGATTCCTATTACATTAAGATTCCATAAATCCGTTAAAAGAAATTTCTCGTGTCAACATTGAAGTAACAATCAGACCAGTGTTTTCGTCTCCCTTTTCTCTTCTCGTGCGACCCATGACTGTCCATCCCAATCTTGTTTTGATTGCAACTAAACCAGAAGGCAACAGCTTATAACCTCCTGTTAGAAGTTCTCCAGCAACGTCCGCTCCTATCAGTAATTCTATGAGTCCATGACGCTGATCACTCAAATGGATATTGTTTTTAAAAAATTCCTTCATCCAACTCTCATCCGAAACTGGAGGAATTGTTGCGCAAATTTCTTCTTGTCCAAGAACTTGAAAGTTGCAGTTGTAAGTCAGACTAATATCAGTGAGAAATGCTCTATGAACGTCGTAATGGTAGATTTCGGTACTCGTTCCGCCAAACAAAGAATGTCGTAGACGTTCTCTTCGGTGAGGTTGGTAATTCAACATCTGAGCCGTACTTTTTAAAATGAAAGACCTTTGAGAAGCCGAGTCAATTATTGCCCTTATTTTCATTTTACCCTTTTCTCCCCTTAAATGAACTGCAAGAGTTTGTAATAAGACATGAGGGGTAAGTGAAACATTTGCAAGAGTCTGATCTTGTACGGGAATATCATTACCAGGTTTAGGTTTTGTGATTTCCTTGGTAGCCTGAGTTTGAATATTAAGGCACATAAGAAGATGATCTAATCTTTCATAATCTTTCATAGTTTAAGCATTCGATTTTGGATCTATATGTGCTCGAGATATGGTTGAGTTTTAAACATCTAAAACAACCGCCCTTTTTAATTAAAATACTTCTTCTCTGTTCAACTGGTAAACCTTGAGCATAACTACATTCAGCACTAGAATGGTTCCTATCACAGAACACACATTGAGAGTTAGTTCTTCGAGGTTGCCCAACTTGTACTGAGCCATAAAGTTCAATGCCCGTAGTTATATTTTTATTATGATTTAGGGATCATTTCATCGGTTGATTTTTCTTGGTTTTATGTTCTAACCCAAACCCACTTTTTGCTAAGTTAATCTTTTCTTCGCCCTCGATTTCTTTACCAAGGAATTTCATTAACGCGTATCTAACTTCTTAAATTCCTCATCTGATTTAAACGTTATAGAAGATAAATGTCGTTCCCAAATACGTAAAAGATTTATAGGTAAACAAGACTGAACTAAAGGATAAAGCATTGAGGCATACTTATCACTTGTTACACCCAACATCTGCAAAGATCTTAACTGAGTTTAGATTCTGTCGTGCAGTTTAATTAATGGAAGCTTGTGTTCATTATTCAGAACATTGTTCAATACTAAGCTCAAATGTTCCCTTACTTATACCTCCACTAACGCATCTTCTCTTCCGAAACGCGCCTTTAAGCATTCCATGGCTTTAGTATAATTTTCAGCGGTGGGAGGAAAAGACTCGAGAGCTTCTCGAGCTCTTGAACCTTTAAGGGTCGACTGAATCAAGTACTGATATTTATCTTCATTTGGAATATCAGAGTCTTCATCTATTTTCTTAAATAAGCCCGAAAAAGATGACCAATCCTTTAAACTCCCATCAAATTTTTGGAACTCTATCTTGGTCAATTTAAAATTCCTTTCATTCGAAGTGCTTTCACTAACCGAGTGTGTATCAATCCCGTTGTCAGCTCAACTTATACACCTTTCAAGTTTTGTTTTCCAGTAAATGAATTTATCTTCCTAAGATTCAATAATTTATATTTCGTTACATATGTCTCGTTCAGTACACCTACCCTTTCCCTGAATTAATTTAAGTACTTTATCATTTAGGTGCTGTATTTTCGTATATTTCTCTGTCAGTTGACTCAGGTGACTAACGTACAAATCTGAGTCATCTACTTCTGTTTTCAAAAATACTTCCAACTTTTCAATAAATTTAGTAAAACAGCACGATAAGTTCCTCTTAATTGAACTAATGTTTCCATTTTTGAGATTAATAAACATTTGACTCAATATACTAATCTCAATACTGATAATAATCTAAATTACTAATTAGATGCACTTTTTAAAATGCAATTTAGTTTCATTAAATGAAAAATTATTCAAACCAACAAATGTTAATCATAAAGAAATGATGGAGAATAATTCAAAACATGCAAAACTCCATATGCATCATAGTTCTTAAATTAAAATCTTCAAATAAATATTCTTAAAATTTTTTTAATTAGAACACATTCAATTCTTAAATCATTGTACAGTAGATAATTCTGAATTAGAATAACTTCTACATATGTTCATGATTATCAGAATCGAAAGTGAATTTAACCATCCAAAAATCTTCAATAAATCCTATATTCTTAAAAACGGTATTACATCATTCTGATTCAATTTATTTCAAACATATTTCAATTCAACTTCTTCAATAGAACTCTCTTCTTTTTCCGATATACGCCCACTGTTTAACCCTCTGAGTGGTTCGATCTTCTTTCTAAAGCGATTCGAAAAGCGAGCGGCTGCAGAACCTTTATCTGTTTTAAAAGTGTCTTCCTCCCAACAGAAGATTTTCCCAAAAGCGCAGCAGATCAAGTCTCTTCCCCCCTCTGAAGTGTGGACAATCAGCAACCCCCTTAGAGGGGCGGACTAACCGCAAGAATCCGTTCTAATCAGCTTGGAACATATTCAAACTAGGTTTTACTGCTTTCGGAGATCCCACCTGTCGTGTGACAAAATTACACTTCATGTCTTCGAGATGCCTCAGTCTGCCCGTGTCCATAACACCAGATGACAAAAATAAACAACGTTAGACTAGACAAACCAGACCGTTGGGCCAAAAAAATGAAGGCTATATTACTTATTTTTCATGTTGTGAGTTTCTAAAAATATGAACATCCTCGAAGTTGCATGAAAGTTGATATTCTTTAGATGTCTGTGACTGATTTGATGTTTATTAATAGTTGTATTTTAGATATTGGCTGTACTTCATATTATTAGTTGTCTTTTTTATATTCTTGACTTCAATTTATTTTCAGTCTACACGTCAGCATATTAGTCTACGAATGTAAAAATTATTTCCTTAATTTTAAGGATAAACAACAATGCCATGTATATATATTTTACTAATCTTTGATGGCACTATAAAACTTTTCATATTGTTTCTTTTTTTAATATTCGATAAAAGGTCAAAAATTTAGAGCCGATCACAAATATAAACTGAGCTTAACTGGCTTAATCCGTTTCGTATGCACATAAACATTTATTATATAGATAGTCACATAATAATCTATATTCCAAAATAGCCAGTAATAATTAATACATATGAAGGATTATAAATAACCTTCTTAACCCCTGAATAATGTTTTAAGTAAAACAATATATTACAAGCCTTTTGCACTGAAACTTGTTATATATGCTTTTTAAGAAGGCGAGTTAATAATCCTTAAACTAAAGATTACATTTAGAAAACCACTGCACTAAATGTTGGAAGAAATAGCTTATTCATATACCTTTATTTAGTACGCAAGAGATTATCTTATATTATAATAAACGGAAATTTAATTCACCTGAAATTTGAAACTTTGATACTATAGTCCAGGTAGAGCATCCAGTCGCGAATTTTTCAAAATTAAATTTAATTCTTTATTTATAATTTTTTTAATCAAAAAGTAATGGCATATTGAGTTTCAGGTGCATTAGAGGTTTTTTCACCCGATTGAAACGAAAATTGGACAATTAGGGTTAAAAGACCACATACCAAATTTCATTTATCTAAGTCACTGCGTTTGGGAATTATAGTGTTCACAAGCATGCGATTACAGAAACCGACAGACAGTCAACGTTTCGAGGAATTTCGTCCAAAATTTAATACGGGCCTACATTCCTAATTTTTGAAACTGTGTACCAAATTTTATCTATCTAGCTATTTAAATTTTTGAGTTATCGTGTTCATATGAACCCTAACAGGCAAATTTCCCGTTTACGGACTTTATCCAAAAATTGATTGAAATATACTAATATTGTATAAAGTCCATATACCAGATTTCGTCTTTCCAGCTTTAACCGTTTTTGAGTTCACAAACAAAATTCCAAAATTGTGTTTTTCGGACTCAGGGAGGTCTAAAACGAGGAGATTATTCAAAATCTCGTGTTGAAATTTACGACCGACGATTATAATACTTTCTCTTTGTATTATACTTCGTTTACTAGAAACTAAAAACGATCAAACTTTTTTTTTTCTATCAATTTTACGAAAATGCGCTAGCTGCGAAATTTTTTGCAAACTTGGCAAAATCAAAGAATAAGGAGAAAAATCTAACACCTATTCGAAATTATTCATGTGCCTTTTCACAATTTATAGATATCTTGGACGTTGTCGGTGTGGTATTCAAAAATATTTTTGGGCCTATTCATACCAAATATAAAGGAAATTTAACTAACATAAAACTGACACTTTACTGTTTTTCTTAAAAAATAAAATTATAGATCTAATTCAAATATATCATACAGCTTGGGAAATAAATAAGAGTATCATTATTATCCATTACAGTTCAGAATGAAAATAGAAACGTATATATAAATTAGAATTTTATTTAAAAAATTATATTTTACAAATTACAGCACACACACAAGATATTGCGAAAAAACACATGATCTGGCATGTGACAGTAATATTTTGAAATAATCCAAAGCCAGAGACTGCTATTATTAGTCTAAGAACAGTCTTCAAAGTTGTTATTAGTGGATCTGGATGTATCAGAGGTTTCTAACATATATTAGTGGATTTCTTTTCTCACAGCATTAATGAAAATTTAACTTGCAGTTGGCATGGCATTTACTTAAAGCAATTCAATTTAGCTATATAAATTTAATCATTTATAGAAGAATGCTTAATAACACATCAGAAAAAATTGTGCTTAAAGGAACTAATGCGCAAATACAGTATTCATTGATTATTGAAATAAACCTAAGAGAGTTAGGCTGCAGATATTATCAGTCTCATAATAAGATTATTAAAAGTCTGATAAGATCACACACCCAAATATTAAATTTAGTCGATAACGTTTTCATCTAAACTATATTTCCCCCTGCCTTTAACAAAAAGAAAGTATTTTACAACGTAAAAAATAAAATTTTCTTCCACTTTCTTTAATATTTATTTCCATGCACGTTATTTTTTCAGTTCAGAGTGACCTAAATTTCCGACTAATAATTATTTAATAAAATAATAATTATTTTTCCGAATGCATTTTTTCATTGTAATTTTTATGAATTTAAAAGATATTTTTCTAAATAGTGTAATAATGAAGTTAAAATCTGTTCTAGTCTAAAAAAATTACACTTAAACCTGAAAATAAATTTTTTTAATAAAAATCAAATCTATATAATGAAATAATCATTGTAAAACTGAAATTTTCGATTTGATCTGAAAGATAAAACAATAAAAATAATGCATCTTTTTCATATACCTTAAAATTTGCTTTATTTTTTGACAAAAATTTAATTTTACTCTATTTTTATAAAGGAAAAATGAGTAGATGGAGATTATTAATATGAAAGAAGTTTACATTAATATCATAAAACTAGTTGAACGTGGGTAAAATGTGTTGATTCTAGAACCCTGTTCAACTGTATATAAATAGCAGATTTTCTTAGCAACCCCCTAGGCTTTCATTTTTTATGCTTTAATGCGGTATTGGAACAAAATCTATTTTACTTAAACCACAATATCTTTTTTACGTAAACATTCGATATGGATCTTTAAAGCATTGAGGCATTGAAAACAAATCTTATATCACATAAATTGTATTAAAATAATAGCACTTGAAACATAATACAGCATCAAACCAGGCTGACATTAAACCGAACTAATCCGGAATGCGATTCCAAGTTCCGACACACACAATGCAAAAAAAATCCGACACTGCAATTCTTCCGGAAAGATAACTTCAATGCAAATAGCATTAAAATTCTCCACACCACAGGGGAGAGTGGGGTTTCGGATCCTGTGACATCCCTAATTTACAGTAAATACATCCTTATCAGTCTTCATTGTGCTGACCGTTGCTCTCCCCAGATAATCGATCAAGATGTCAAACCAAGAAAGGGGGTAAGAAATTCGGAAAAGTACGTGTGTTACACTTTAGAGACAGTTCACAATGAACGTAAAATTCAGTGCAAACCGATTTCGGGGTGTTTTTGACCACACGTTGAAATGCGTGTTTTACGCTTTTTGGGTAGTCCAAGGTGAACGTAGAAATATGTGTGAAACACTCAGAGGGTTAAACCAAAATCAATTATTTATTCACGTAATAGATATTCAAAACATTCGATTACCTTTGCTTTATTATATTTCAAATATTCCATCCATGAGTCAATCAAATATTTTAAACAATAATCGCACAAATGAAAATCTAAAGTTTCAGTTTCGTTTTTTAAGACTCAATTCCAGCGTCCCTGTTCGGGTGCCATTTATGACACGACATTGTCCGTCATCAGAAGTATGAAAACAAGATAATTAATAAATCATGTATATACTCACAGTTGCCGAGTCGTAAGTTCGACGCTGAAAATTGGTCATTCTAAAAGGAATAATCCCGCAATGTCGAAAACGTAGACCAATAAGGAATTCAATGAAGAGAGCTCTTCTGTAATGAACACTAAAGAATTTAATTAGATAAAATATTTTCAGAGTTACGATACAGGAGTTTTTAAGAGTAGGTTTAACGATAGCACTATACGTGCAACGCTCCAGCATTTCAGCTAAAAAAAATTTCTGATTTCACTACAGTTCTTGTTGGGTTGGGTTTTTTTCGTAGAAGTGGAAGTGCTTTTCGTGACACTCGGAGCTTGGGGTTGTTTCTCTTCTTTCCCTCCCGATTTCGGCGAGTAGCTTGTCCGAGGATGAGATTCCTGTGGTTTCTCGTGACGAGAGACTCTTAGGCCACTTCCACACACACCGATTCGTGTCAACCGGTTTGAAACCTTTCTACAATATTCCATTAGTAGTGTATAGAAAGCAATTGGAGCGTGCACACGTACCGGAGCCTACCAAAAACCGATCGGCTGTCGACAATTGCCACTGTGCTTCGCCGACATCGTCAGCTGCGGGGGTCCCAGTGCCAGATGTAAATACTGGCGCTTGCACACGCGCCCATTTCTTTCATCCGATTTCTTGCAAGCGTTTCCTGTAGCATATGTAATTCTTTTGACGCTTGCACACACACACCGATTTCAGCCGATCGACTTCGCTCTCGTGGAGAAATAATAAAATTGGTAACAGTTTGAAAAAAAGTATGACCATTATTTTTAGGGATATTTTTTTTTCTTTATTGATATTTTCAGTATAAGAATGAGAAAATTACTTATACACAAAGAAATTTTAATGGATAGTTAAAAATAATGGTTCTCTGTGGCGGATTACGCTTGTTAAAAGACCAAGCGCTTTAACATTTAGGGGTCTCTGAAAATATATATGTGCTTTTTCACATTTGAACAAGTCGGTTTTTCTAATTTTAAAATAATATCAATGATTCCACATACATTCCATACTTTTATTTCTATTTTTAATTACAGTTTGTACTTGCTTTGTTATTTATTTTTAATAGCTTAATAAATCTTTGTTGAATAATTGCAATGCCTTAATGTTAGTTATAGTTAATTTAACATGATTTTCTAATGAATTTTCATTTACCATGATTCGCTTTTAAATAAGAATAACTCTCAAAACAACTTTACTCTCTGACAACCTTAGAAGTAAATATAAATTTGCTGTTTCCGCATTGGTTTCTCTTTTAGTTATGATTTATTAAAGTAATAAATGGAAATTCATTTTTCCGAATGTTGAAGTGATTGTTTTCCACAATATTAACACATTATAATTTGGATGTATTGCCAAGTCAATTTTTAAGGTGTCCGCCTGCGTTGTGAACCCATTTTCTGCCGAAAATCAAAAACATTTTTTTCGTTCTGGAATATGATTTCAATTTAATTTTTAATTATATATATATATATTATTTTTATATTCATAATTTTATATTCATGGGTGCTTTAAAAACGTAATTTTTAAATTCAGATTGCGGTAGATATTTAACCCATGTTCTGTTAGTGGCCTTGCACCTATTTTGTTCATTGTTTACATAATGTACCTAATAGGGTCAAGTAACTGACCATACCATATGACATCTAATCCTAAAACTTCTTTTATTCTGCTAAAACGATAATCGGAAATCAATCTCTCTTTGTGTACAAAATAATGAATGCTGCTCCTGCGACGGTCCAAAAATCCAACAATAAAAACACTTGAAAAGAAATAAGATGATCAGAGCAAGATGATACAATTCGATGCGATGTCTTCCTGCATCATTACCCACAAATGAAAGAATCTAAAAAAGATAACATTCGACACATTATCGCTGGGTTCAATTAGAACTGCATGATGACTTGACCATGTTCAATCCAGTGCCGAGGAGAGTCAGCATACATAATGTCCGTACTTGTCTTCTGAAATTTGTGGGATGTCTCGCTTTCTATCACCGAACGTGGCGATGCACCGTCGCAGGAGCAGCATTCATTATTTTGTATACAAAAAGAGATTGATTTGCATGCATATAAGGAAGAAACTCCTTCTAGTGGATCCTAATGGGCTTTCTGCACCTATGTTCTTGTGTAATTTTCGATTCTTATCGTATACCTGAATTACCTTTTCATTTTGTCGATGTCTCCACCTTGTTTTAAAGATCCTATATATCTATCGCAATTAACTAATGAAAGATGAATATTACTTCTTTCGGAGAATTTATGAAAATACTGTATAAAAGACAAATTATCAAAACAAGTTTATCACTTTAGTCGTTTACAAAAGTTAAAAAAATATCAGATATTAAAAAATAATAATGTTAAATTCAATAATCCTTTCTGCTTGATGTTTTGAAAAGTAGAGTTATTCACTACTCACAGTAAACAAAGGTTTATAGTTAAAATTATATGTATATTACAACTTCAAATTTAACTTTACTATTCTTTAGTGTAAATATTGAATGACGAAAGTGAATTAAAATATTTACTTGATTTTTTAGATAGCTGTTAGAAATGGATACTTCTAACATGAACGAGTCGAATGTATCTGCATGGCAAGCAGTAACAATTGTGTTCTTGCACTTCTTCAAAGGTATGAAACACTTGAAGATTTCTCATTAAAAAATTTAATGTAAAAATAATAACCTTAAGCCTACACAAGTCAAAATTTTTACTATAATATTTCTAAAATATGATATCTTATATTTCTTTAAAGATATTACCTCATAGTCAATTTAAATATATAACTATCTTTTAATCTTAACCATTATATCTTTAATGTCTATTATTTTTTTGCAAAAACATATGCATTCTAACAATTATAAGTGTTACATTTTTCAATTTCCCATTCTAAAGTGATTCTAAATGAATCATTCCCTGATTCTGGAGTTGAATTAGTTCAATACCCAGTTTTAAGCTTCTCTTAAATAATGATCTAAGTTAAAGTTGATTATTTGCTTCCAATGTTTTTACTAATTTATTATATTTCATTATACAATGTAAGAGTTATACAGAATTGAATCACATTAATGTTACCACTAGTTAATTTACAGAATAACTACAAAATGCTGTGCAAACAGCATCTACAGGGTGTCCGGGATAAAATGTATCCGAAAAAAGGTTTATGATGAGAGAACCATACATGATTAGTTATAAATTACAGTTGCATTAAAAAAGAAATCTATTGAAGTTATTTTTTAAAACTTCTCACAGTGAATTTCATTAACAGCAAAATTAAAATCTTTGTAGAGGCATAAAATGTAGTCTTGCATTTAAGACAGTCAGAAATGCCTCTTGTATTTAACCTTATAGGCTAAATTCGAGCGAAAATTTCCCTCTCGTTCAATTGCTTTTGTAACTGAGGAGATAATTTCTTACCTCATTTTCATACCATGTTGTAATGTTATGATACTCATTTTACAACGGCGTGAGGGGAAGTGTTGCTGTTTTAAGTCAATAAACATTCTCGTATTGGAAAGGTCCCTAGATCTGGCTACATATGTCAGACTAATTTTTTTCCACCCACTTTTATTTGAATGACTTGCCACCTTTGAAATACTTATTTTTTATAAGTATTTTGCATTCTTCAATATGCAAGAGTTCTTTTTTAAAGTAAATTCTAAAATTAAAATATTTTTCTATTAGAGTTTCAAGTACAGCATTTCAGGTCCTAAGAGAGTAAATTTTATATAAATGAGATGTTTAATAATAATCAAATATGAAAAAAGAGCATGCATTTGTTACATAATGTAACTTCTTCTAAAGCAAATTGTTTTGATATCTCATGTTTAAATATAAGAAAAACATTATATAAACAACATTAATACGCGTTATGCAATCGTCATTTGTGTGTTAAAATAGTTTAAGAAAATGTTTTATTTTCTTAATTTTGTCAAATTTTATGAAGTCCCTTAAGAAATTTTAAATAATTATTCATAATTATATATTAAGAAATTTATCATAACTGAAAGTGATGTATTAAGTAAATTAACATTTGAATGAAGTAGGCAATTATACCTTATTATTAGTATATTTCCTAGGCGTACATATATTAAAAGAACATTTAATTATGTCGAATCTTAAGTTAAAAGATTCTGTATTCTTATGGCTACACTTCTCTAAGCAAGTACCGAAATTATAAATTGTTCATTTGTGAACGCCTTATAATTTCGGTGCTTGCTTCTATACGTATAGGTGTGTAGCAACAAAGCAACAAATTAAAGGACCAGTTATAAATCTCTACACTGTAAAAAATATCCGTTTCTTTCCCGGACTTTTTCCGTATATTTGACGGTTTAAAACTGTTCTGTTGACAAAACGGTTTTTCACCGTTTTCCGCTCCAGCCATAAACGGTTTAAAACCGTCTGTTCGAATTCTATTTTTAGTCATACGGTATTGCTTTCCGTACGATAACTTTCCCTTTTCTTAAATGTAATTTTATTACATTCATTTCATGTTTTTAATAGGGTTCCATCTCCGCTATAGTGGAATAAGTGAATGTCTTGACTTTAATTATGCATGAACAAAAAAAAATATTTAGGAAGAAAAAAATATATCACCACTAATACTTTCTCTAATTTTCAAAATAAACTTAGAAGTTTGAAAAATAATGTAGCTTTTAACATTTTGCGAAGGAAACTTAATTTCATTCGATTCAGAATCAACCATTTTCCATATGAAACATGTATCGTTTAGTAGGAAAACTGACACATATTAAAAACCTTTTTATTTAAAACAAAGAAATAAATGAAATATCATATTAAACAGGGCATGGTCAAACTGTTTAAACACGTTGCAGTAACCTATTGTCACTCATAAAAGCTAACCTTAAAACACGTGTTCTGGCAATAGTTGATTTTACACCAGTAGTTGGCGCCACTAGAGCTGTAGTGACTTCAAAACTCAAATAGATTATTTTTACCACATTTTATAAAATCTTCGGAGGTCTAGTGGTTAGAACGACAGCCTTCCAATTCTATGAACGCGGTTTCGATCCCCGGCTGGGAGGCGTTAGAAGCTGTGTCACCATCTTGCATTGAAATCGTCCACGTAAGTTCAATTAAAAATTAGATTAATTGAAATTAATAATAAAGCCTTGATTAATTAATATTCCTAATCGATAATACACATCAGCACGTTTCAACTCAACTCGAACAGAAGGAGAAAAACAATTCAACTCAGTCGATGACGTCACTTACTTCGATGATTTAATTTTTAACGAGAAAACTTGATCTCATACGGTAAAAAACCGTTGTGACTACGGATTTACTTCGTAACTTTTACGGTTTTGCACAACCAACCCAGCTGCCAGTTTAAAACCGTAAATTTTACGGGATTTTTTTTTACAGTGTATGTATGCACACTATATAAAGCTTGTAATAAAATTTAAATTTTAACCTACTATAATAAAAACCACATAATAAAAAATATCAGGCCATATTTTCAAATTTATCAAACAAAATACGCAACGTTGTTCGACTCTTTTGCTTCAGGACATGAATAAAAAATTATGTACCACAAAATGTTGAAGTTTTGGTTTGTGTAAAATAGCGTAAGAAGTTAGTTTAATGCAACAAGTGGCAAGAGATAGATCTCAATTTGGGCAACTCCATTGACTCTAATGGTCTATATTAAGTTTCATCAGCAATCAAAGACTCTTGAGTGGATGTCCTCTTCCACACGACTGAAAGTTTTAACTATCCATGCGCTGTTTTCTCAATATAAAACCATTACTTTCGGATACCTTTAACCCTACACTCTATTGAAGGCATGGCTGATATTCAGAAGTATGTGGAGCCAATTTGACTCCAGTATAGCTGATAAGTCCTAGAGAGTATGTGGTGGAGGATTTAGTAAGCGGACAATACGATCTCGGTAGTGCTAGAGATTCTCGATTGTGCTTAAGACTGGAGAATTTGGAGGAAAGGGAAATGCCATTAATTCAATCTGATTCTCCACCAAACACTCACATACAGTTTTAGTTGCAGAAAGTATCGCATTGCAGAAGATATGAATTGCTAAATGAGTATAAATAATGACCATGGATTCAAAAATTACTATTAAAATCAAGAAATTCCGGCGCATTGTGGGGCTATTTCCATACCTTAATTTCAAGGCATTTCATGATTTCTAGTATACTACGAGCTGTTTGACAGCCTCTGTGTATTTATTTTCCATTATACTTATACAAAAATTTTCAACTTGATAGTGAACGAGTAATAGTAAAAATTGTATTAAATTTTGAGTCAAGTAAATGGATAATATAAATAGATTTGGAAAATGATGTTTTTTCGACGCCCAGGAGTGACTCATACGGTGCTTAGCCAATATACTTCTTCCGTCTCTAAAATTGTTCAGTGTGGTTTAATAAAACTTTTAACAATTTTTATGTTATTTTTAAGAGACAGAAATACTTCCTGTTTTATGCATATTATGTAACATCACTTTTTTGTTATATAAATACTTTATTTAGGAAAAGATAAATCCTTAAGAATTGATTAAATTGTTTATTATTTCTGAATAAAAATTTCGTGATTATTGGGTGATTGATTACAAATGATTTTGTATTTGAAATCCAGAGAAATAACTTTTGCATCAATGCTTGTTGCTGAATAGAGGAATTGTCATTCCCTGTGTATACAATGGACTCTTGTGTAACGTGTTTCCTTTTAATGTGAATTCATATAACGCAACGAAAAAGTGACTATTTCTAATACAGCGCGATAAACAGTCCTGTATTACGCTTTAAATAAATTGAACATTTTCACAGTTTCTTACTTTTTATTTAAAAAAAGCAAATGTGTACAATTTCCTACTTGTGTATATATGAACAATGAAACTGATAGTTTTTTTTAAGTAACATCGCATTAGCAGCATGCGCAGTTATAAAGACGAGATAAACTTGATCTCGCATAAATTCGTCCAGCAATGCATCTCCCGTACAACACTATTTTCTATTACGCGGAACGTATCCCTCGCTTTGTACGAGATTCGCTGTAAATATCACACAATGCTCCAGAATAGAATTAATTTCATAAGCGAAATTTCTTTTGTTTTCAAAAAAACTGTCACAAATTTATAAAATTCTACCACTCTAATGTTCATTTCTGTTCAGTTTTTAAAAGTAACTATAAATACATCAACCTGTTTGTTACCTTTTCTACCATCAAATTAAAGTTGCCTTTTGTTGCAGAAAAACTAATGCTGGCTACTAATCAAAATGAAAGCACTCATGTCCAGCCACCAAAAGAACTGACCACAGAAGCTCTTTCTATGATGTGATTATGCATTTTCCTTTGTTCTCTCTAATAAGGCATTAAATTTAACAGCGTAAATAATTAAAATCCCTAATGCACGCTTTACAAAGCTGCGAGTACGTCAAAAAATTTGAAAAAAAATACTTGAAAACAATAGTTTAGTTAATAAGATCAGGTGATTCGATCAGATAGAATCTGTTTCAAGATAGGTGAATCACTCCACGGAAAAGGAGACTGGAATTTTTATCATATCAGAAACATGAATGCTAATGCTTTAGGTTTGATTCAGTTGTCTTAATACTTTTTTCAAAATTTGCTTTTAAGTATATAGCGATGATAATGTGAATGTATTGAATACTGTCGAAATGCGCATGTGTATAATCGCAGTAACTAAAACAATGAAAAGTACTGTTGTAAAATATACTTAAAAATATTTTTAAAAATTAAAAAAATTGTATCGAAGGAAAATTGATATTACTGAAAAGCTAATTGTTTGAATTTTGAAGCGTTTTAAAAATAAATTTTTGTTCGGTAATATGGTCCGAAGTTATTGAAGAAAAGCGATAAATTTCGAATAATTTTTAATTAAAAATTAAATTAAAATAAAAAAATTAGTGATCATTCTCTATCAAAGAATTGCCTATGCGGGAAAGTTTTATTTCTATGTCCAGCGGTTTGTCCTGTAGTCCGTTCTGAACGATTTTTGCATCACGCATATTGAAATTTACAGATAGTATCCAGCCTATAAGCATTATCATGTTTGAGATGTTCTTGTGGATTTTGAAATGCTTTCGGATTAACACTGAATCCAATATATTCATCAAAACTCGAGTAGTCTGCGACCCACTAGCATAATACCAAGTGCAAGGAAAATAATAAGGATTTGAGACCACATTTAAGTGATAAATGTTCAAAGGATTTTCGGGGCGTTACGAAAATACGTAATTTAATTAAGCTGGACGAGCGTCAAAATCTGGCGACGAAAGTTATTTAATTTTACCCTGATTTCGCATAAAAATTCGGAAAGTGGGATGAAGTTTTTCCGTCCTCTGACGACGGTACGAAATTATATATTTCGAAAATATATACAAAAAAACTATAATCTTTAATTATATGTAAGTGATGATAAATTTGGTGATATTAGCCAATTAATGCCTAGCGTCCTTTATAAGGGACGCTAATAAACTGCATCAAAAACTCACAATAATATTCCAAAATAAATTCCATAAAAAAGAATTTAAAAGTAATCGTTCTTTCATATTCAATTGATAGCAGTACATATCAAGCGTTAATTTGATAATGTAGGCATTTTATTTTAAAGTCAGATTCGAAAGTAGTTTTTGGCAATGTCAAGAAGAAAAGTGTAAGTTATAATATATATATATATATAGCTTGTTATATATGAACATATAGAAACAAAGTAAACAAGACAAGACAAATCAAAATGCAATTATAAAACGAAAATTGTATTGATTAAACAAAATAAACCAAACCAAATCTAAAATAAAATCTAAAAATTGAAAATACTATACATACTAAGAGCAAATGGAAAGTTTAAACATTTAATTGTTAGCATGTAAATGAACTCTGTTGCTATCAATTCTAATGAAAAAAGGCAATCAAATATACGGAGTTTTATACATATATACACAACATCAATAACTGCCAACAACAATAACTGGTTTGGAAGCATTTCCTTGTACGACTTACGGTCTCGTGTGCTTATTCCTGGAGGTGGTAAGCCTCTTACCTTTTTTCTCTTCTATTATTTTGTGAATATTACTGTATTATTTTTAATCTAGGTCTTATGTATTCGGATTATTTGCTTTCGATTTTTTAAATCATCTTCATTGTATTTGTCTTTTATTCCAGATTTTTTTCATTTTTAATTGTCTTGTGTTTTTGAGGGGATAGGGAAGAAATTCTTACGTTTTTCGTATGTCGTTAGCAGGAAAAAGCACTTCATAGGCAGGCTTTTCTTCCTGACGAGCGACTCACCATGATATTTTTCAATTTAATAAGCTTTGTTTTCTCTGTTTCTTGTATCTTTGTGAATTTTTGTCTTTTGTTTGTTTTGATATATATATATATATATATATATATATGAAGAAAAACTAAATCAAAAAAGGAGGAGGAAGGCAGTTACATTATGGTAAACAACAAACAGTTGAGGATCTGAAATTCACAAAAAGTATTGAAAATAATATTAAAGCTATGTTTCTTGATTTAGAGATTGATTGTCAAAACTAGCAATACGACAAAAGCATATACGACAAGAGAAACGAAATGTTAATAGATTAAACTTTAGGAATTCAAACTTCTGAAATAAAATATATAATAACACAATAGTAAATCAATTACTTAGGATAAGAAGCATTTGTAACAATTCAGAATCAGAAGAAAGCAAATAGAACATTTTAAAAATAATCTTAATTCTAATAAAATTCCCAAGTCTCTTTATTTTCCTTTATTCTTTAGCTTTACAATGCAAGCAGAGGGGATGCTTATGAGAGCGATGTTGGCGTAGTATGAAACTACAGAAGGGCCACCGAAGCCAATATAGTCTCATATGAACCCTGAAATATGCATTTTATAACAACTATTTATATATTTTGTTTATCTCTTGATTAAATTATATCAGCTATCTTCCATTGTATAACAATTTTTTCAGACAAAACATTTATTTCTCTAGTAATTATAGGTTCTGTAATAATAATTATTCGTAAGTGAATTTAAATTGGGCACATTGTACTAGATAAATGAAGCTAAATGTTAACCGCTACTGAAAGTATTAATTGTGTCTCGCGACGCTACCTTTGACCTTTGAAAGTATTGCGTCAGCACGATTGAACGTTCTTGCATCAGGATCCCAAGGGTTTTTTGGGGTGAGTTTTCAGTATCTTTTCTTCATTTTTCTTTTAAATGTGTGATTTTCTTTGAATTTTAGGTTTTTCTGACACTGCTTTGTTGCTTTCTTTGTTTCTTCTTTTTTTCTTCTTTCTTTCTTCCCATTCGTTCTTATGTAACAAATATTGTAATTTTGTAGTTCAGTTTTGAATTATGTTCCAATAACCAAAAAAAAATGAAGTTTACATGTATTTAGACCTAAATAACTTTTTATCATGCATATGCATCGATCTGTTGCAATTCACTTACAAAGTGATGCACGAAGTTTATGTTCAGGGTTAGGAACTAAAAATTGTGCATATAAAATAATTTCACATATTTTTGTCAACATTGGAGGAAACGTGCCGCCGGTAATTATGGACTGATTTTGATTATATAAACTTTATTACTTTTTAGAAGATCAGTGCTTAACAGCTAATGCTATAATAAAGATATAGAGAAAAATTTTGAAATTTTAAAAATTATTAAAAAATCTCGATTTTCTTCAATTTTCATGATTTTTAAGACGGATGCAGGAATGGAAGAGAGAAATTTCCTTACTTTTATTTCTTGTTTAATTTCTCATTTACCGATGTATAGTGACATGAAAAAAATATTTTGATTTTTCACACCCACCCTAATATATATATATATATTTATAAAAGAGGCAAAACATAATAGAAAAACAATAAAATAAATTACAAACATTCATATCAAATTCGAAAGGATATGAAAAAAACGAATTGAAAGTATATCCGAGTAATGACAAAAATGCGAATAGTAACAGATGGAAAAATATATAAATATATCAATGCACTAAAAGCTGCAAGTCCAAAAGTGCTGTGGTAGATAGAGTATAAATCGAAAAATGAAAGAGTATAAAATGTGAAATGAAAAACGCAATAAAAGCACAATAACGTTTCTTCAGGGGATGAAGTTATTGCGAATTGCTAAATATAAAAGTTTGACATTTTCTTGCAATCAGTTATGCCGCAAGACCTAAAACACTGATTTTCATCCCTAATGCCAAACCAACCAGAAAAAAAACAGAGAGAGGAGTTTTGAATAATTAAAACAGAATTACGATGTGATAACATTAGAGAAAAGTAAGAAAAAATATTTTGCGTACCAGAAGGACGGATGTTGACGTGGCAGTGTGTGCGGAGGGTCACGGTACAGACTGGCGTTGAAGGGGTGTGAACAGGGTGTGAAGTAACAGTTTTCGCGCTTAACTTTGGCTGTTGCCAGGGGAGTGTAGTAGGTTGTGAACGATGAAGATAAATGGAAGAGCTATAACGATAGATAGCGTAGAGAAATAGTGGAAGAAATCAGTAAAAATTGAGAGACCAGTGAAAAATGTTTAAAAAATGCGTTTTCGAGGTAAAATATCAGACATTACCGACTTGAGTGACCCTACCACGAAGATTATACTTCGCGTCGGCATCTCTCTGATAAGCAATCCTTTACTTACATCTTAAATCCATTAATCAGAGGTTCGTAAAGTAAGGGTGGAATTTTATTAATGTTGAGGCTATTTCTTAAGTGCATGATTTGCTTTTTGGCAGAATTAGTGTAATTGCAAATTTTGTTGATTCTTATATGTTGATTGATAATTGTATTTTTTCAGATTTTATATGAGATATTAGAGTTCCAAAAAATAAATTTATTGACTTTAAATTTGAATTCATTTCTTTTGTCGTGAATGTCAATTTTCTCATCTCGTCTGATAACACTATTAAATATGGACCCAAGAGCTTTAATGTAATTTACTATCTAAAATGTGGCTTTTGCGAAATGGGTTACGTAGGACATACCAACAATTCACTTAACTTAAGGATTAATGCACACCGCTCGGATATTAAACTGTATAAAAACACGGACAAGTTTAATATAGAATTTAACCATTTCCATAAACACGATTTTAGTAAAATCTAACTTTATATCTTGACATTATCCCAGACAAAATTACCAGATTGGAAAGAGAAAATTTCTACATGCTAAAACTTAAAACTATTGCTCCATACGGACTTAACGATATTTTCCAAAATACAATAATCAATATTAAAAACTGCACTACATCACAACTTTTCAGCACTTGCAGAAGCAATAACAAAAGAGGTTGCAGGGGTAGTGTAAAAAATAGAAATAATTTCAATAAATTATCCAATGAAGATTTTTATAATCTAATATATCAAGAACTAATAGAAATTGAAGACGATTTTAATACGAATTTTAACTATAGACAGGTAAAAAACTTCATTTTCTCTACTAAAAACAAATTCTGCAAGATTCTAGAAAATATTCAGAATAACTACAAAACATATAATCAACACTTCTTACTTCTTATTAATGATCTATATAAAGCAAGAATTGTCAAATTGCCGAACAAACATCAAGAAAAAACAATAATTTACATGACTATCAACTTTAAAAATCCAATTTAAGACCAATTTAAATTCAATGCAGTACTCCAAGAATTTACGGATCTTTTTCCAATCAAAAATATTGAAGTTAACAAATGCTTTAAATATGATACAAATATCGGTAGAAGAATCTTCAAATATAATTCCTTATGTAAAGACGTTAGACCAATAGAAATAACATTCAATGCATTTGCAATAGAGAAGAATATAATAAATACATAGATCCCTTCCATAAACACATTTTAACCGGCAACCTAGACATTATTGACAATAAAGAACTAAGGGAACTAATGATCAAAGGTACAGAATTCCGTCCTATTTTCAAGATCTCCATTAATAAAATTTTCAAAAGTTTTCTTAATGATTTGGAAAACTTTTGCCTAAAACTTGCCTCCAAATTCAATATACCAGTGCAATTCTTCACCGAATGGAAATGGTCAATATACTTCAATTTTAAATAGTTCATAAAAAATAATTACAAAAAAGACAATCCTAATTACGAAAAATATGACTACCGAAATATCAAGGATAGTATCAAAGCTCTGCAAGAAAATTTCGTCATAACCCCTATTGATAAAGCGGTCGGAAACTTTGTAATTATCTGCAAAAAATTCTATCTCGAAATTTTAGATAAGGAATTAAAATCAGCAGAAAATTACAAACTCAATAAATCAAACATTATCACCATTAAGAAAAAAATTTCAGATCTTAACAAAAAGATTAAATGCCATAATGCAAATAATAATCTACCATATATTGTTATATATCCAAAATTTCATAAACAGCCAATTAAATTCAGATATATCACCTGTGGCACTAACACCTACATGAACAAACCTGGAACCATTTTTTCAAAACATCTTAATTTCATCCTAAATCATATTGAGCAAGAAAATTTCACATGGATTATAAAAAGCAATAACAAAGTAATTGAATTCCTTAATAATAACAAAATTGATACAATAGAAACCTACGACTTTCAAGATCTTTTCACAAGTATTCCAATAAATAAATTACAAGAGGTACTAATGAACTACTTCAATGATCTTAAAAATCTCTTTAAAATCCCACTAACGTTCTGGGAAGACCTCATCAACTACTGCATATTCAATAACTTTATCTTTAACGGAGAAAATATTTTCCAACAAATAAACGGCATCCCACAAGGAACATATTTATCATCTTTACTAGCCAACCTCTTGAGTCATTTCTTCGAATGAAATTTCGTTTTAAACCTCCACTCTGCCTTCCGATTTATTGACGATATTATAATTTTTAATTTTCAAGACTATTTGCAATACCATCTACCCAGAAGAACTCATACTAATTAAAACCAGCAACAATCAATCTCCAGCGATTTTTCTTGATTTATGCTTAGACCACAAAAACGATTTAAATATTTAAATGACAAAAGAAACGAATTCAAATTTAACGTCAATAAATTTATTTTTTGGAACTCTAATATCTCATATAAAATCTACAAAAACACAATTATTGCAATTATAAGAATCAACAAAATTTGCAATAATACTAATTCTGCCAAAAAGCAAATCATGCACTTAAGAAATAGCCTCAACAATAATAAAATTCCCCCTCACTTTACGAACCTCTGATTAATGGATTTAAGATGTAAGTAAAGGATTGCTTATCAGAGAGATGCCGACGCGAAGTATAATCTTCGTGGTAGGGTCACTCAAGTCGGTAATGTCTGATATTATTATTATATTATAAACCATTATGATAAACCAAGAATTTGAATCAAATACCAAAAATTTGGTATTGGTATTTGGTATTTGATTCAAATTCTTGGTTTATCATAATGTTCAGGGTAAAGGACAGTGTTTTTAGCTTTATGCCAGCACTGTTCGCATAAAACATTATGATTTCACTAATTTTTTAACGGTTCGTATAGATTTTACTTACCCTGATGAGCATCTATACGCTTTTACCGATTATCTACAGTCTCTCCATTTTATTTCAACATTTATTGATTTTCATGACATTGATATATATGACAGAATAATTTCAGAACTTGTATTTGTGACTTTTTCGTATATCTCCCGAAAGGCTGGATGGATTTTCCTTGTACTTCAACCAAATAAATAATAGGCTTGTTCTCACAATTTACATTGAAGATTCGTCAAGAGGACATTTTGGGAACTGACAAGAAATTGATGAAGAATTTCGGGTAAATATTTTCGGAGCACACAGAAAGTTATTCATAAGTATTCACAGAAAGCTGATAATGATTTGTAACATTCATCAATACATTTATTTGTGGCCCGCAGTATTTATAAGCATTTTCATAAAAATAAAGCTTATATTCGGAAAAATATAAAAAATATTTATTTATAAACATATTTTTTTAAAATCTCTAATTCTGGCATATTTTTTGTTTATTACATGCAGAAGGTTCAACCAAATGATATGAAAGAATAATTTTCAACCAAATGATAGTGTATCAAAATTTTGAAGAAAATACATAGAATATTTGGAGAAATATTAGTATTTGTAGTAATTTATTTTTGACTGCACATGTTCGAAACGTAACATAATTTTTCTTTCTTAAATTCAAAGCCAGATATAAAAGGTAATTTGTATAAAATGTCCAGCTGTATACCGTTATAATGAGGTGGTTTCCACAAATTGATATTTTATTTAATTTGAATATTTGTAATAAGTGCATCTTCATATTCAATGCATAATTTAAATTTTAGTAAATTAGACATCATAAACGATAATTCTTTTTACGTTATTCACATTATTTGAAAAACCTTAGAACTGTATTGTATAACACATAGTATTAATGGGAGAGCAAATAAAAGTTATTAGACTGAACACAACAAATTCTAAATGGGCCGATGGTGGTTCAAAGGAAGTTATGCTACTTTACCGTGAAGAGAGAAAAAAAAATACACTACTTCACCCTGATAGCCACAAGAGAAAATGTTTATTTACATATGCACAAGTAAGAATTGAAAACAACAACAGTGAAAAACGGCGCCATCTGGTGTGGGAGAAACAAATCACTGCAATCTTAAGCATAACCCCCCCCCCCCCATGAACGTAAAGGATATAAAAAATAAGTATATAAAACACAAATGAAATTACTAATTCTATGATAAACACTGACGGTAACACTAATACTCAATGGAAACATTAACTAATACGGAAGAAATACAAATATTGAAATAAAAACATAATACCACACAACTGAATTAAAATTATAACTGCAAATATTAATTTTTTATGCGTTTTTTCAATTTATATCCTGTAATTCTAGTTAAAGAATTGTATTGTTACCATAATGCCCCAGTATTACCATAAAATCAAGTAATCATCTCTATAATGAGTAATGCCGAAAAAACGTAAATACATGTGAATATCAGATTGCATTAAAATAAAAATATCAGACATTGCATTAAAATATACGCTGAAACAGAAATATATGAAGGAAAAATATTCGTTACAAATTCAATTCAATTCATATGTAGCATTTAAGAAATAACTTAATATGTAGTTTTATTTTAGACAGTTCATGAATCAATTGGCGAAACACAGAGTTTACATATGTGTCATTTCATGACTCCTAGTTGAGTTTCTAATTTTGCAACTCTCACCTGATTGTCTACAAAACGTCCCACTCTCCATTTTGGAGGTGGTAAATTCTCATTTCTTATTAAAACAAGGTCTTTCATACGGATGCTAATGTGAGGGTCTTACCATTTTGATACCTGAGTAATATATCCAGAAGACCGATTGTTACAGAACGACTGTAAGATTTGTTGCACAAGTTTCCAACAACGAGCAAGGGAATTTTAAAATCTGTCACATTACTTTAGATATTGCATGAAGCGTCAATTCATTTAAGAAGTTCGCTGGCGTGATGACGCTGAAATCATCAGTATCAAATGATACATGAACCAAGAGACGCGAGTTTAAACACAATTCTACTTAAACAAAGGAAGCCACAAATTCTTCGTATCCAACCTTCAACCAACCGTTCTCCTTCAATGGAATTTCATAGATTTTACGCGGCTGCCTCCCACAACCTACCAAATTGAGAAGCCGAGGGAGGACTGAAATTCCATCCGATTTAATTCGTGCACAAGAAGTTGGTAACATTTTCTGTTGAATAAACCGTCATTAGTTCTTTACTTGCGCCAATAAAATAAATTCCACAGTCACTGAACAATTCGTCAGATTACCTCTTTTCGCGAAGTGAGGTTTTAGACTTTTTACTATTCAACGTTTAATTTCATAATGGACATTGGTTTCGTACATAGTCAATCGGATAATTTGTCAAGGATTGATTCTATAATAATGGCAATGTATTTGAAGAAAAATTCAGATTTTGTGATGGCTGAAATACTAGGAATAAAAACCAAATAGAACTCCTCAAATACATTCAGTAACTGGAAACTATTTACAATAGACTTCGTTTCAGTAAAAACGGGTAGGTTTTCAAAAGCATCAGACAGCGATTAATTCAAGAGGGGCCCTCGGATATTCAGAGAAGACGCTGCGATTTCTGTTGCACAAGAAAGAAAGAAAAGCTCTGTGAAATTTCGTATGCCTACAGAGGCAGGAATATACTTATTTCAGAAGTTCTGTTCAAAATAAATTCAGGTGCGGCAGTTTTGTATATTTTACTATGCTATTAAGTATGTAAATAAATTCCTTCGTACAAGTATTAATTTTAAGATACTAGTTAATAGTAATTAATATAAAATTCGGTAAAATAAATTATATAAAAAAACCTATATAATTTTATAATAATATTCAAACAAAATGAAATGCTACTGACATTGGAATTTTATGGCTACCATGTACAAAACGACAAAACCTAGTGGGACAAATTTATCTCATTTTTTCTCAACTGTTAGAATTGATAAGTAAATTGCCGTTTGAAGATTGATTTTGTTTAGAATATATTCATTGAATCTAAATGATTTATTTTGCATCAAAAGTTAATTCTCTGAATTATTTCCTAGCACTACAAATGAAAACAAATTTAATTATCAAAATGTCATGAATTAAAGCTTATTTATAGGATATTGTAATTAATTTTCAATAGTACTCCAATTTTTAAAAAGATATAGGTAACATTCGAATATAAATTTGAAATAATATATGCAGTAAAATAACAAGAGCAAGTTATTTTTCACAAAAATCTTTGAAAAAGGTGCGACAGCGTCTGTGTCACCGCCCCTCAAAGGGATGAAATATAAACTCCATGTAATCAAATAGAGGAAAAAAAAGACTAATTAAATTTAACTTTTTGCTTTAAAATATGCATTTCTTTTTTGCTGCTAATCTTATATTATACTTCCTGTCAACTGAAAATAGATGCTTAATTAAAAGTTGTTCTTCAAAGTGCTTCCTGATATTAATATGGGGAAACACAGGTTTCTTAGAATATAACCTCCAAGTAGTGAAAGAAAGGAAGGATAATACATAGGAAAAAATAACTATTTAATTTTAACTATTTATTTTAAAAATAACTATTAATTTTATGTTGCTAATCTCACCTTATACTTATATTCAAAACAAATCAGATTAAGAATTCAATGCTGTTCTTACTGTGCTTCGTGATATAAAATTTTAATGGATATATTATAGATTAATTACTCTCATTAAAATTATCCCCACAGACATGATGAACGCTGCTTGCTGATAGTTTCGGATTAAGTTTCGGATATATCTTCAACGCTTTACACCACTTTTTGTGAAGAACATCATTTATTGGCACAGCTATAAATAATGTATCGGGTGCCGTTATAGTAGTATTAAAACATTTAGGAACAATACAATACTTTTTTATATCTTTCCGACATTTTTTATCTGATGAGATAGTCGAAAAATATTGTTAATAACTTGGAATCTCGCTTCCCAGCAATGTTACTCTTATGGTTGGGACGAGAGTTTTACAGGGGTTTTTAAAGAATGGAGTCAGCGTCTTGGTCAAAACCCTGACCTTGGCAAGAAACTTGGTGATCATTTTGGCACCTTGACAGCAATTTTTTTACTTTGGATGGAAAACTACGAAATTCAAAAATGCTAGAATTTTCGCGATATCACTCATAGAAGCCAACATCCGGGTTTCTCCAAAGATTTCCATGTTACGTCACTCCCAATCAAGAAGCCTATAAAAACGCGACAGTTCAGATAGACTAGGAACGTTCCTGAATATTCGTTAATAAAGCGTCACTCTAAATTATTCTGCTTTTGGACTATTTTCACCGTACATCCGTAGGGTGATTATTATAACACTGGTGTCAGAAGTGGGATTTTCAATTCTCCAGTGAAAGCCCGAGACCAGACATTTGACCAGAGCTATAGATAAAAAATTCGACAAGCTGTTCACCATGATATAATATACTAAAGTTAGACAGGAAGAGATGAAAGCCGGAATGGAAAAGAAATGGAAGCTGCAGAGGACGAGATGCAATCTGGAAAAGAGAGAATGAAAAAGGACAAGAGAGAATGGAAAAAGCCCAACAGGAGATGAGGAATCAAATTCAAGATGTACACGGATTGATTGAAGACGTAAAAAGCGATGTTCAGAGGAAGATGGACGAAGTAGAGAAAAAGTTCAAAGGAAGATCGAGGAAGTTCAAGAGAAAATAGAGGAAATCGAGAGAAGACCGAGGAAGAAAAGAGTGAAGTTTAACCCTCTGACTGATAAAACTGCTCGACATGCAAACTGCCAGACGAACGGCTGAAATGTCGTATGCTTATTTCCTTCCCCTTTTTGAAGTGGGTTGGTAAACGGTGGGGAGCAATGTTATCTTTTTGACAATGGTTGTTTCACCTCCCACTGTCTCTCTTGATTGATGTCTCCAGTAAGTGTTCGAGGGAAGATGCTTAGTTTATATAGTTTCTGCTTGCTAAAATTTCTTGCTAAAATGCCTGGATAACGGGAAGTTTTATTTCAGGAATAAATTAATAAGCTATTATTGGATGATACTGATGAATTTCAGAGTGTTTTTTTAATTTATATTAATACAAAACAAAATATCGGAAAGTATGTAAACAAAATGTGCTAATTTTTACCAGTATTTGAAAAAGTCTTAATTATGATTAATATGATTAATATTCGTAATTTTAAAAGTCTTACATATCAAATATAAAACGCATTGATTTTTTTTGTAAACTGTGTATGTAACAGTATCAAGTTTTTTTGAAAGCTAAATATTTTTCCTACCTGTACTTTAAATAGTCTTAATTAAAACTACAACGAATTAAATATTCGAATTTTTTAAAACTCCTACAGGTCATTTGAAGTTTGACAGATATTATTTCTTCAGTGTACTGCTTATGTCAGAAAACATAATTTTTAAAAAAAAATACAATTAAAATTTCCCGTTGATTATAAAACCCAGGGTGTGATTGTCACATTCATTAAAATTTAATTTTTTTCTTTTCTTCGTAGCACCTACATTTTGTGTTTAATAATTGTTTGCTTGCAAAACGCATTTGGAAGAGAAGGGACTTGCTTTGACTTCGTTACTTTCAGTAATTAAAACTACAATATTTATAAATAGTAAGTGTCACCTAGAAAGAGACTATCATGTCCAAGTAAATATTCTCTGTCCTGTTTCTCATCTTGTTCTGCTTTGTAATTTTAAATTCTGAACATTTTAGCAAACTTTGTTTTGTTTACTCTGGAAATAACTTTACTTTTCATGTACATAGATTTATCTTAATAATTATCCAACTTCGGAACTTTTTTCTCTTTTAGATACTAATAAATAAATATGAGCAACTGCTCTGTAAATAAATTTCTTTATAATTAAATACATTAAAAATTCTCTTAGGTTTTAATAAATGTAATATATTGCGTGTTTACAGTGAATTTTCTAGATAAGTAAACTCTTGAAATAAAAAAATGAGAAATCTTAAATGATCAAATTTTTCTGACCCAGCAATGATTTTAAAATGGTACCTACATGCTCATTAAAATTAAAATTTATACTTTCGGATCAAATTTACCTTTTACTGTTATAATCATATACAACGGTAAAAAATAAAACTTCTAGAAATTCGTTTACTAAAAACATAGAGTGTTATCACAATTTGTAAACGACACCTATAGAGTTAACAAGGATTTGGAATCGATCAAGGGGACGATCAAAGAACCCCCAAAAATGACCACTTGCTTACCAGAATGGGGAGGGAAATATTTACCTGTTTTCATGTCTGCCATCGGCCGTTAGGGATTTTAAAATAACTAGATTTCAAAGCACTGTGGGTTTCAGATGTTTAAAGAAATATAAGCGGCATCGAGAAGAGGTTTAGTGATCTTGAGATTAGATCAAAAAATTACCCGGAAAGTCCAGAGCTCATGAATTTCAAACCAGCTGTTCAATCTTTGACATTCGACGGACAAACGCCATGGTCTGTTTTGAAGGCTCAGTTCGACGTTGGAAGTTCTGCAAATGGATGGAAGGATCGTGTGAAAGCCAGTCAGCACATAGACTCTCTCCGAGGATCTTCGTCAGAGATCCTGCAAGGAATTCCAGCTGAAATGCTGATAGACCTAACTACTATTGAAAACGATCTATAATCCCGACTTGGAGACAGTCATCTCATGCAGTTTTACAGAACTGAACTGTAAACAAGACAACAGAAGCGAGGAGAAAGCCATCAGGTGTTAGCTGCAGATGCTTAGTGGACATACTTGCTACCAGGAAGAAAAACACGCCTCGACGAAATTCGAGAGTAACTTGTTGGAAGTGCAATAAAAAGAGGCATGTACAGAGAGAATGCCAAGTAAATTACGACCGTATTGGAAACTAAGATACAGACATCATGCGGGGCAAAGGCTGCCTTTACTGAAGATAGCCGCTGAAAAATGACTTAATGTTTCCACACTTATTGGAGGGTACAATGGACTCTACTTGGAAGGATTTATCTGTGGTATCTCGTGTTTGATGCTGATGTGATGGAAATGTAACTCTACTGAGAGCATAATTGGCACGGAAATAAAAGAATCAACTTATTTACACGGCTCCTAACGTTTGTTTAACGGCTGCCACTGGTAGAAAAGCAGGAATATGCGGCAAAGTGTATCCATCAATGTAATTTTGATCCGAAAATTCCAACAAATTGTTTATGTAGCCGATATCACCGAACCATGCATTCTCGGTCTGGACATTTTCCAATTTTTAACCTTACCGTAGACCAGGAGAATAACGAGTCGCGGACAGGAGGAGAGGAAATTCATTTGTTTACAAACAGTGAACAGCATCGCAAAGGAACCTCTCACGAAAATACAGATGCTCTCCCTCGAATATCCTCTATTGAGAGCTGCAAAAATTACACGAAAACCAACAAGCAGTTGTGAATGGAAACGAATATTCTTTTGAAAGTTGTAAGGATGGTGTTTTATTTCGCAAGTGAGAGAGTGATGATGGAAACTCTTGTCCATGGCAATTAATCCTACCGAAGAGCAAAATTCGGGAAATTCTGTGGGAGACTCATGGCAGAGCATGTGGAGGGCATTTTGGAGTCATGAAGACATTACGTAGAAACCGGAAGCGGTTTTATTGGAACCGACTCCCTGACGACGTGGAGAAACGGTGCAGTGAATGCCCAGATAGCAGAGCCCGAAAAGGACACAAAACAAAACAGAAAAGACAGTGACTGGCCGGACTCCAGAAGAGATGCTTTCTGATTGAACGCCGAGATTGCCCTGAAATATTCTCTTTTGGCGAGAGAGTGATGCGCCTTCCTCACCGAATGAGAATATAGATGCACATTTGTAAAGCTTACAGTCGTCTTCCAGAGAGAGAATGAAACTGTCCATTGAACGAATGAAAACCCGTTTCGACTCCAGGGCATCAGACCATCATTTTACGAAGGGTGCTATAGACTGGATGTATAACCGGAAGCGACGGATATGTCAGAGTTGGAAGCTAAATTAGAACTGTAAAGGACATAAACAATTATAAAGAAACCGAAGAACTTTGTATACATAATTCAGAGGTCGCCCAAAGTCAAGCCAAAGGTCATTCGCATAAATCGGCTATTCCATACCGGGCAACTGATCATAGTTGTATGTGATGAGACTGCCGGGACGTCAGTCTTTGAAAAGGTGAGCAGTATTTGAACTTGGAATATCGCTTCCCATCAGTTTTAGTTTTATGGTAGGTAAGTGACCATTATAGCCACATTTCGACAAATATGGCGACTTTGACGACAAAACGGCGATACTCAAAAATATTAGAATTTTCGCTATATCATAGGAGCCGAGATCCGAATTTCTCCAAAGACTTCCATGTGACGTCACGCCCGCTCAGGAAGCTTATAAATACGCGGCAGTACAGATAGACGGGGAACATGTTCATCGATTGGGAACGTCTTTGGAGAGCGAGCGCCTTCGAAGAATTTCTTTGTGGTCTGGTTTGCATTGCGAGTTGGTCAGCTGCAAGATACTGAGCGCTAGTGTTCGTGCTATTACTGTTATTATTAGTGATTTGCTCTTTTCTTGTGTTGCTAAACTGTGCAAGTGCTGTGTTTTTTCCCTGTTAAAAGTGTTTCGTCTTACCTGAATATCCGTTAATAAAGCTGCATTCTTCATTATCCTGCTTATTGGACTGCTTTCACAGGGTTATTTTTGTAACAATATGAAAAAAGCAAAGTCTCTATAGCAAGCGAAAGGGAAGTAAGCGTGTTAACTTTTGCACTTCTGCCTAAGCTCTCCCCTGATTAGACACATGTGACGTCAGACATGCTTCCCGTCAAAATGGATCGCTTCTCCCACGAAATCTGAGAGGCGAACTTCGATTGCAAATAAAAAAACTGCTTATAATATTTTTTTTAATATTATTGTTCATTTTGCGGCATTTTAAATTGATTAAATTTTTTAAAAAAAAAAGTTGAATTTCCCCTTTCTAAATGGTCCGACCGTGGATCAAGGTAAGTTATTCTACATTATCGTGAAGAGAGAAATAAAATACACTACTGCACCCTGATAAGGCAAAAGAGAAACTATTTATGTATAATTAATAAACTTTCTATGCACTATATAATTAAAGGCACCCAGACACCTTTATTCTTTGCTAATCCTGCAGATGTATCAACAACTAATAAATAACATGAAGTGATGACAACTTTCGTTGCGATGATTTGTTGGAAGTTATACAATGTAGCCCTTATACGCTCTAAATTCTTACAGAAAAATTGCAAAAAAGATATGGACAGCCTTCCTCATAGAGTAACATCCGTGTAGCAAAAAATGTGGCTCAACTTCATATTAGTAACCGACATATATGCAGGATAAGTAAAGCATAGTGCCCTGATACTTTTAATTATATAGTGTACCAAGTCACATAATTCTACAATATTAATGTTTTGGAAATAATGTGAATAACCAGAAAATTTTTTATCGCGATGATGCCAAATTTGCTGCAATTTAAATTATGTAATTCATTTATAATCAGGCATGGGTATTAGGGTGGAGCTAAAAAAAGAAAATCGTAAATTTGCAACACCTGTATGTGAAACAGTTGCCTCTTGCAAAGCCTATTTATAATACGAAATCTCAGCTAAATCAAATTAAACCTTTGGCTACTCAAACAACTTTAAAATTCAGCTATTTCGCCTAATTTGTCACAAAACAAATAAAAACACATTCATAAATTATAATGGCCCTAATTTCAAACTAAGAGTGGTTGAAATTAGACTGTCCGAGAAATCAAAAGTTTTTACGGATCAAAAGATAATTGGAGTAATTGGAAATATTCTGAATTATTGCACTCCCAAGATATTGTACGAATTCTTCAAGATGTTTCCGCTGTTCTGAATGTTGCAAAATATCGTGAAAATATGATGGCAATATTGTAGAGCATCTTGGGCTAATAGGGCTGAACTTAAAGCAAACAAAATGCTTTAAAAAGATTGCAACTCAAAGACAAAAGTGCAGAAAGAATTCAAAACCTTCAGTTGCAAGACAGGGAAAAAGCTAATATACTTCCTCTTTCAGTTATGGGACACATTTTAAATTCTTTAAGTTCACCTTATGAATATGAAGATATCGTGTATAAACAATGTGAAACGAAAAACACAATCATAAATCAGGATTCTTCTTTAACTCCGCAAATAAGAACTGTATTTCCAAGTGTAGCACAGGCTTGTGACAATGCTAGTGTTTCCGAGAGATCAGCAGAAATTCTTATAAATGTAGCTTTAAATGATATGGGAATAATTAACATAGACGATTCTTCTAAAGTAGTCGATCGTAGCAAATTCAGAAGGAAAAGAATAAAAACCCAGAGTGACTTAAAAAGAGAAAATGACGGAAAACATTCTTTATCGTAATATGACATACACTTTGATGGCGGAAAAGACACGACTTTAATTATGGTTAAGGAAGGAGAAAGAATAACTGGAAATAACATAACAGAACAGCGTGCTGTTCTAATTTCAGAATCAAGATCTATATATCTTGCCATGTCTATAACATGAATCCTTCTAATAATATGAGAACAAGCATATTAATTTTTTGTGAAGAAGTTGATCGTTCTAATTTCCAAGCTGTTGGGTGTGAAGGTAAAGAGAATAATACAGGTTTTACAATAATATCATAAGACAACTAGAGCTTCCTATGGGACATCCTCTGCAATTTTTTATTCGTTACATGCAAATGAATTAACACTACGTTATCTATTGCATCATTTGGACGGAAGAACTACTGAGCCAAAAGTATGCTGTGGAAAAATTTGGGTCTTATCTTATGAAAAGCGCCTGTAATAAACTTTGAAAGTACAGAAATAACTTTGACTGATGTTGCTCTTGATGAACTTAATGCAAGTTAAAGGTATCTCTGGGAAATGCTTACTGGAACATTAAACGGAAATATTTCATTAAACTTGTCACGAAAGGATCCAGGGAAAATGTGTGCTTTCAGGTGATTAACTATAGCAAAGAGAATTTTGAGGTTATATGTATCAACAAAAGAGACCCATTAGAGAGCTTGAAAGTTTTAACAGAATTATGTTATTAGAGTACACCCATGCGCATGATTTGGTATTAATGCTAGGTCATCTTGTCAGTATCAGAGTCTCAAAAATTTCACAGCATAATAAAAAATATCGATTTCTGCCTGAAGAGTTAATGATCATAATAAAGACTGCAAATAAACTGCATAATTTGGCCATTCAGAAAACAGTTTGGGGGCAATGCTAGCCTACAGAAGAAAGCACGTGAAAAAGTTAGGCTTTGTAATTAAAATAACGACAAATAGCTTAAGTAGTACGAACTATTCATGAATTTAAAATTCCTACGATAAATTTCTAGGTAGATGGCTAAATTCATTTACACTAACTGAAATACCACGTATAGTAGTACCTATTTCTGATAATGGATTTAAATTGCTGATTTCGGGACGTTCCTGCTGAAATTGTCATTTTTGGATTCTCTTGTTATTCACAGCAGTAAAGAGCTTCTTCAAATAAGTTACTGAATCATTTGCTGCGGTGTTTAGCAGTGTTGCAAGAAATGGATTCACAAGATAAAGAATAGGATGCAGAATCGCATTGCCCAAAGTTGAAATCAAAAGTCGATATCTCCAAGTTCTATAAGGCAATTATTCTAAATCTTAGGGAACAAACAAAGGGTGAAACTCCATATGAAGCTCCTCTATGCAATGAGTTCTGGGTTGTTTTCTCACAGAAAAAAGTGAAAAGGTGCATGAAAAATTCATAAATCTTAAAGATTTCTGTGGCAAATTGGCAGCCAAATATTACGTAGTAGGAAGTTCAAGTTTCGCATAGCTTATTATACTTAATGGTAGCAACTTTTACGAAGATAGGCTAATAAATTGTTTGGTCTACAATATTGTAGAGCACACAATATTGCAAAGATATATATGTGGCCATCAGAATAGAGAAAGACATCGTGAAGAATACGTTTAATATCTTTTGCTTGTAAAAATAGCGTGTAATAAATAAATAAACTATTTGTCGCATACGTAAAGTTAAAAAATATTTTCTACATACACTCGTATTTCCCCTAACATTCCAAAGTATTTATTTCAAATTGTAATGCACTGCTTTTCCGAAATATTTTCATATATTCTGTGAGTTTCCTATAATTTGCTTCAAAACTCTGAGTGTCATAAGCCAAAAAATTGAGGACAAAATTGGGAATTTTTAAGAAACCCTTTATATCTTCAAAATATACATGCTATTTTCATGAAGATACATTTAAGTATCTTCATGAATCCAGAAAAATGCCATTGATGAAAATTGAAATCATTATCAGATTTCTGTGAAATGGAGAGTTCCTAAATCATTTTTTTCTTCATTAATTTCTGGTTGGTGCCCTAACTTCCCTCGCGACCGAATCTTAACTGTAAAATGTGAGAAGAACCATTGTTAAATCCATAAGATTTTACATTATTTTGTCACATACATTTATATATATATATATATATATATATATATATATATATATATATATATATATATATATATATATATATATATATATATATATATGTGTGTGTGTGTGTGTAATGATAGGATATTTATTCACAAATAAAACAACATACACATAAACACATCAAGTTTCCATTTCAAGAATTTTAACTGATTACATAACTAAATTTAAATTATTAAATTAATGCCAAAAGAACCTATAAAACGTTTTTGGACGTGTCATATTGATTCTGTTCTATTAAGACTAAGTTATTAATTAAAAAAGACAATTCAGATATGGAGTTTTAAACAATTTAAATGATCAGCTCTGCTTTGGACGAGCTTGTCATTTTAAAATCTTGATTTTATTTGCGCAAAACCATCAATGAGACCAGTTGTTGAAAACATACAGGGTAAATTACCCAAAATATGCAGAAGCTAGTGGGAAAAAAGTCTTAACACTAAATTACATACTATCAGAAAGATATCTAACATTTATTTAACAAACATAAAATATTGCACATTATTCTAAATTGCACTGAATCAATTATTTCTAAATCTAAGGTATACATATATTAACAAGGAATTAGTGAATGAAAATGTGAGAAATTCATTTTACAGTCATCAAAATATCCTTCAGGTATAAGCCACTCTTAAAGACACAATACATAGTCCGCATAAAATATTCATGTTCTTGGAAATTAATAATAGGTCTTAAATTTTGTTAAAATGTCATATATAAGTTAAAATTCTAGAAAATAATTTACAAACCTATTTTTAAAAAAAGAAACATACTAATTATTTAAGAATTTATATGGAACGCTTTTTAGAGCAACTAAATTAAAATTAGTTTTGCTACCTATATTCAGGGAATTGAATTATTTTCAAACTAACTAGAATGTATTAACTTAAATTGTAAACATAATCTTAGTAGTAAAATTCTTAGAAACACATCCCTAACAGAGAAAAATAAAATTTATATTTTTTTCTAAGTAACTTAAGTATCTCCTACCAATATATGTAAATAAAAATTGTTTAGAGATTCCAAACAATATAACACTCTGAAAAAAGTGTAATGTTGTTAATTATATCATTGTTATCTGTAACTAGTCTACTATTTCTAATTATACAGTTAATAACTAAGTTTCTAAAAAAGATTTGCCAAGATTACTAATCCAGAAAAGAAATCTCTTAATATCAATGTCAAATGCATTTCTTTTATCATATATATCAGTCCTAATTTTTCCATCTAAAATGCTTGATTCTGAATCAAGAAATTCTTCTGTTAATTCATCATTATTAGTGTTAATAAGTTTTAAATAATAAAGATAAATATTAATATGTGGTTTATGTTCTAGATCTTTTTTAATTACAATAAGATAGTCAATAAATCTAGACATCAAATTATTAGAAATGAAGTCCTTCTCAAAAAATGTAGATATAAATTAGCCAAAATATTATTAGCTGGTTCACCGTGTGCCATTCCCTTAATCTGATGGAAGAGTCTATTATTAAAATCTCCACATGAGCGTAGACCAAATCTTCTATATCTATACTATTAAAAAGATCTTGGAAATCATAAGTTTGTATATTCAAGACATCGACATCTCTAATTGCATTAACTATTTCAACAATATTATTAATAATCATCGTATTATTTTGTTCTCTCAAATTATTAATTAAAAGTTACCTGCAGATATTTTTGAAGTATTTTGCCTAATTTAGTAATATAAGAATTGCAGCCATTAGTGACACTCCTAAATTTAATAGAACTCTTGTGGAATTTAGGAGCAAGACAAATATGAGGATATTTTAATTTTACACTTTGAATACGAAGTTTTTTATGCAATGCTATTATTCTATTGGAAGTTTATCTTTCACAATTCCTCCAATCAATATAATACTGACTGTTATAAATGTGTTCACTAAGTAATTTTCTATAATAGTATTTACAAATAATTGCAAAATTACTAGGCCCTTTGCCAATATAAACGATTACGAAATCTTTTTGAAGTTCTTTAACTTTTTTTCACATCTAGAAAGTAATTACTGCGTTTCTGAACAAATTTTGTAAATTTTAACTTCAATCAATTATACCCAAAGATATATTTTAGATATTATATGAAGAAATCACAAACACATTCCGTAACAAAATGCTATGTTTAAAACTATTTTATGTGCAACGCAAAACTCTATTAATATTTATATTTATATACTAGCCGCCTTCGGCGATCAGCTTGTTCGCCGGCATTATGATTTCAATTGAATCTTGAATCATTATATAATCATGGCTCTTTATCAACGTAATTTTAAACTTCAGATTGTAGCAGATATTTAAACGATGATCTTTTAGTGACCTTGCACCTGTTCTCTTCATTGTATACATAAAGGTCGCTAATGGAGTCAATTAACTAAAGATGCCAAGTAACGTCTATTTGCTATTTGTCGGCGCCATCTCCCCTTTCATATTTCTCTTCCAAAATTTTCAGTGGATTTCAACATTAAAATGGTGCAGCACATTGTATGGACAGCAGCATCTTAGCTGGATTAAAACATGCTGAAAAAAATGAAAACATGGCAACAAAATCATTCAGCTTATTGGATATAGTTCTTAGTATCGTTATATTTCAGAGAACTTGGTTTACAGATTCCATAAAAATTTTGATGAAATTAAATATGAAAGCAAAAATTTATTAAGACATTACCTCAACTTTCAACAGCGAAGCAGAAACACGCAATTAAATGTTTGTTCAAACGCTGAAAACGGTTTGAATTGCGTTGAGATTTAAATTAGCTGAGATTTAAATATTATAATTCTTCCATGGAAAACAGATAGAATAATTCCTTGTTTTATAAGATATTACTGATACCTTAAAAAATTCTTGATTGAGAATTTAAGATAAGATGAAATAGGTATCATACATTTTTACAAATGAAATATTATGTTTCACCGCAATACTATATACATAAATTTTGTAGCGAAAAGAATTAAATTTGTTATTTTATTTAAAGATGTTTATCATGAAAAGGATCCAAACATTTCACACATAAAAATAGGAGACATAATATGCACCCCACGTGCCTAATGGAGGTTAATATAGCAACACATAAGGAAATATTTCTTCTAGAATTTAGCTATAAAAACTTTCTTTTATGTGCTTAGAAGGCTTATAAAGGGATAAACCCATGTGAATAATGAAAATACGCATCACCCTTATTCACTGAAATGGGCTGTGAAAAAGGCCCCAACAAAGATAATTGGACCTCCTACCGCGCTTATCACAAAAGCCATCTCTCTACCCGGCCACCCCGCTAAAGAAGTCAAGCGCCTCGGACTGCCCGTCGTCACTTTTAAGACAAAAAATCTATACCGCCCCAGACCGCTTCGCTCAATGTGAGAGGGTTAAGCATAAATTCGCTAAAGTTGTATCACATAATTAATTAATTAAAGATTACAGCATCAATAAAACAGTAATATGGTTGAATTGTTTGAATGATTATTCTCTGTGGGAAGAAAAATTGCAGAAAAGCATATGGAACACAAAAAAAACTTATTATCAGCAAATTAAGAAAATCAATGTCTCAATAATTATTCCCTGTGCATAATAAAACAAACAAAATAACTCATTGAAAGATTGGATGGTCAATTCTTGTTTTAATTTTTTTATCTAGTTCTCTGCTTTCATCTATTGTCCAGTCAACCTCAAATTATTTATTCTTGAAGTATTTCGTTGTATACTATGTTTATAGTTGTCTCCTGATGTGCAAGCATATGTAAATTTCTATTATCGCCCACTCTAAAACAACCTACATGTAATTGTACATGCTAAAAGCAAGGCCTTTCCAGATCTTGTCCCACAATTTTTAATTACTGATCTTGAGATGTATTAATGCTCATTGCAGACCTAGGTCTTACTGGGAACTGGTGTCTTTTATTCAGATCGGGCATCTGATGGTTTATGTGTTATATGTGGAATGAAGACATTTTTTCCTGCCTAATGACCTGTTAAAATACGTTCTTCAATAAAATTTGGCATCCGCTTCTTCGCAATTAATATTTTTCTCTTACACAGAGCTGCAGAGTCCAGATTTCACAGAAGAATTATTTATGTGCACCAATATTTAACTCCAATTTTTGAGCGGTATACCCGAAGTTTCCAGGAATTCAAAAAATGTTTGGAATAGTCACCTGTTTGGTTTATCTCAACGATCGCATCTAGAGATTTGTATATTTTACTTGCACCTAGTAATTTCTTTAAACGTTTGTTGTGAATGATTTTCTCCATCATTGGTTGGAAGATGAATGGTCCTATCGCACAGCCATTTTTCTAAACTATTTTTAATATTTGGATTTTCTCTATGTTTAAGCTTCTCCATTGTTGTTAGAATATTAACTACATTTTCCGAAGAGATTAGTCCTTTTGTATCAATTGCCATTTCTCCATTTCCCAGATGAAGCAGATTCTGAACTTGCCGAATGGATGTGTTACCTGTGAGATGGACCCTAATGTTTATTTTCAATCCAAACCTCTCAACATTTTTACAAATATACGATGATTTTGCTGATGCACTTAATTCATCTGCCTTTAGAACACGTCGAATGACAGGCAAATTTGTTGAAAATCGCCAGATAAGACCAGAGTGGCACCACCCATGCACTTGACATCTTGAAAAATATCTTTCATAGTTGCATCTACAGCTTCCAATACAAGTTTATGAGCCATAGTTCACTTAACACACACAATAAGTTTACATATCTTAAGAGCTTTTGCTTTTCTGAATTTCTTGGGATATTGCAAACAGGAATTTCAACACATGATAAATTTAACCCTCCATTAATCACATGGGATGCATGCTGCATACGTCCCCCATTAGTTTTCAAAGCGCTTCTGTTGTGTTGTCTCACAGCAATAAAAAAATAAATTAATAATTTGAATTCTAAATTAATAAGCTCAATTTTGTTTCTTTGTGCATTTAATTAGGTAAATTAAAAGTCTAATCTTCTATCTGAACTTGATAAGTAGCAATTCATTTCAAAGCTCTTTTTGGAGACAATTTCTATATGCACAAAATTCGTGAAGTATTTTATCATATATCATTTCGTTTCACTCAAATCTAGTATGCGAATATCAGTGTCAGTGTTTAAAAGTTAATGTTTGTTTAAAGGTTAATTAATAACTTAAATGCTGAATATACAGATCGGATTTTTTTTTCAAACGTAATTCTTTCTCTTTCTGAGATTCTGCTCTAGCAGTGCGGTCGGTTAGCCTTAGAATATTTAGCCATAGCTTAGAATAGCTTTAGCAATTTAGCTTAGAATATAGCATAGCTTTTAGCTTAGAATAGTTAGTCTTAGAATAAGACCTTAAGAATATTTCACTTCTGGCAGAAATTATGAATTTAGGGCTGACTCTGTATCATTTTCTGACGTAGAAACAATCGAGATACCATGCTTTTCTGAAATGACGTCATCAAAATGGCGGCTTATAGGAAGCTTAACACGTCAAATCGCAGAACGTCTTTTATGTTTACTTGACTTTTTAAATATTTTTTTAAAGGTATGGGATATCTGCAATATTGTTATCAAGCTTAAAAGACTTAATTTGTCAGTCATTATTAAATGTGGTGACAAATATGGGCACGAATTGCAGGTAAATTACCTTTCTGCTATGTTGTTAATTCGATATTAATATTTACATATTTAAGGGGTTGTAAATACTTTTTGATCGTAATATTATATTAAGGTAATAGAATAATTCACCTATAATTAAAAGAAACTTAATTATGAAATATTTAAACTGTATTTTTTAATAAATTTACAAAATAAAATTCATAATATATTCCACTAACTGCTATTATATAACAAAACGTATTTTGTGTTTTGTCAATGACAAATGATGAATAAGGTTAACTTTTTTGTTCGTTATTCTGGTATTTGTTTGTGTTTTGCTTGTACTGGATGCATGTGAAACTGTGCATTTATATTAATATTAATTTTTTTGTCTTGAAATATTCTATTCCAACCGGGGGAGAAATTTCGGTACTGTGAGATGATATTTGCTGGAAATGAGAGCTGTTGCCAGATCAATAAATGCAATCTATTATTTCTTAATTGTGTATGTTTTTTCATATGCTATCGACTTAATAAGGAGAGTAAGAGTTGTGTATATTTTTTTAGTTATGATTGAAATGCTTGGTCGTGATGTTATGCATATTTGCAATATTCACCTCATTGGTCTGAAGCAGTTGATGGACAAGACACCTATGGACTCCGTAGAAGATATCGCCGCCTGAAATATTTTTGGGAAGAAAATCACACCAAAATACGTGTCTTCCAACTCATCCATTCCACCCCTACTTGGTATGGACTGTGGAATTCATCTCATAGATGCTACTTTCAGCATTCCTTTTCAGTATTTATATTGTAAGAACGGCATTTTTCTAGCCATCTGTTTCTGAGTGGCATGGTAACGAAAGGCAGAGGCATAGTTGTCCCACGCCCCATGGAGACTAGATCTCAATGCGTTTTTGCTACTTTTTAAAACCTAATATGTGTTGGAGCGAAAAAATGCGTCTTCACCGGGTACCATTTACACATTCTAAGCCATTAAGGACCACCAGGGGCGAAAAATTCATATTACGACCCTGACGCTAATTACCCTCAATGCTTCACTGCTGTTCTTTCAATCTTTCTTTTCTCATTCTAGAATATACTTAGAGAAAGTATTACAATCATCAAAAAATTCAACCTATAGATTTTGATGATTTTTCTCTTTGTTGACTTTCTTGAATCAGAAAGAAGCATATTTGGAATTGGACTTATCTGTTTGTACGTGAACAAGAACGAACTCTGTCTTGAAACTCGGTATTTACGCAAAAAATTGTTTATCTATATCAAATTTTGGATCAAATTCGTCAAGGGGAAGACGTCTTTTTATAAAAAAATGCTCGATATTCTATTTTTAATGATAGAACTACGGTAAAACGACCTATATTTATAAAGGTTTTTTAGCGTGAACTTTTTCACACCCATCTATGGAAAATATTTATTACTGTTCTCTTTATGTCGAATGTACAGAAAAGGGAACTGATTGGAAAAATGAAGATTACATTTTTTGAGTCTCCCAAGAACTCGCTCCACGAACAAATATCACCTCACAGTACTTAACATTATCCTCAGACTGAAATTTAATATTTCGACATACAAATAAATATTAATATGAATACACAGTTTCATATACAATTATAAATCTAAACACAACCTGTCCAAATAGAAGCAATAGACAAATAAATAAAATAATAAGGAGCAAAAAATATTTTATTTATTATCGGTTAATTGGCAAAACACAAAATACATTCTCTAACACAACAGTAATAACAAGGATGCGTAACGAAATACTTGTAAGCCTTTTTTGGCAGTTCAAAGTATGACAGAGCAATAATACGTGATTAGGAAACAGCATATTTCCTTTTTTTACATAGCCGATTTCTTGCACATTTTTGGCTAATTATTAATATTTTATATACAAATAATACGTTTTAAACCCCCTAAAAACGTATTTCCTATTGACAAAAGGAATAAAAAGCACAAAATATTTTATTTAGGATTTTGTACTGGAAATAAGAAATTAGAGAAAAAGGTTTAATTGGAGCAAAATTTCTCAAATTTATGAAACTTTATCGAACTTGCGACATCTCAAGATCTAATCCGATTACCATCAAATTTTATTTTTGGTTTTTTTCATCAAAAAGCAACTTTTCCGTGCTATTATAAATTTAAAAAAGAAAAAAAAAACGTTTTCTCGTTCCACCCTAATGGCCATGACCATTAGTTTCTTTTTTTAGACCAGTTTTCTTTGTTTGAAATAATTTTGTTTTTAAGAATGCAAACATTTTTTCTTCTTCGTACTGTTCTCATGGAAACTCTGTCGCTAAGACATGAAATAGTTGTATTTTCTAATCTATTGGTAGAAGGTCATAGTGGTTTAAGGGATTCTTGTAGATGGTGTCATATGAATGTCAAGTCCCTTTCTTCTCAATAGGCGACTATCCGACTTCAGAAATAAGGGATTATACCTATCAAATACCGCATCAATTTTCGTCACACTTAAGAATAAGCTATGAATGTTTAGTATATGGCTTAAAGACATCATAACATTAGTCCAAGTAAGTAAGTGAACTATTACTTCGAAAATGTTTTTGGTTCTTGCATTTGTATTCTTTACTTCTTTCTTCTAAGTAGTTGACGAAATCAGCTTTATTGCTAGGCTTTCTCAGTCTTCCATGACTTTCCATACTTTTTATTGAAGCGTCAATGAAATTATCATTATTTCTTCTAATGATACCATGTTCACTTCTGGTAGATCAAGTTCAAAGTATTCTTGTGTTTGATCGAACCCATTCCAAGTTCTGTAGTCTTCGATTCGTTCGAAACTACAAGTTATCTAATTGAAATGAAAATTAATTGACTCCCTTCAAAGGGATATCCTTCCTCATTATGACACTTAACTTTTGATTTACATGATTTTTAAACCTGTGCTCAAATGTTCGTGAACCTTAATGATGTGAACTTTGTAGGTTATCTAATGATTAAATGAAGAAAGCTTCATCAAATTCTGTTATATTTCAGGAAATATCAGGACACGATACCATTCATTCTAGAATAACGACTTCATTTTCTAGAATTCCTATAGCTCCTCGTAAGCCTTTAATTTTCTTGTTATTCTGCTTATGGAACTGGTCATCGCATTTGGCAAGTGCAGTTCAATAGCTTGCCAATTTACCTCCTAGAAACTCTGAATATAATGGCAGGATGTCTGCTGATTTGATGAGAAGGAATATAAATGCGGGGGGATGAAAATTGCAATTCTCAGCAATTCTTTTTGCAATCGAAGCTTCTGCTTTATTGAAGTGGCAGATATTCATTTATTTGGATGTTCTTTGCATGTTCATTTATATATTTTCTCTCCCGATGTCACGAAGAACAGTTTGTAAAAGAATGTTGTCCGAAAAAGAAATTTTACAAATGTTGCATAATTTATCCGAAGCCATTTCTTCTGATGAAAAATCAGATTTATTACAAGCTGCATATATTCCTGACAATAAAAGTGAACCAACTTCATCGGACGAATGTTTTACAGAAATTTCGCAAAATTATTTCTCCTCTGAATTTGAAAATGAGGAACATTTATCTATAAACATGGATTCACAACACGCAAGAAGTACTTAAACTGTATTCAAGCAAAGTTCTCACGCAAAATAATATTACTTTGACGGAATATCCTGGAACGAAAAAGCACTATTCATCCTACATTCTAAGATGAATGCAATGAAAAGAAGACTCCTGATGTTAATAAATTTTATTACTCGACTAAATGCAGTGTTGATGTACTTGATCAGATGGCAAGAAAGTATTCAACTAAATCCGGTCCCCAACTGAGCACAATGGTGAAATATGCGAAAAAGTTGGCCAAAATTGTTAAATATTAAAACTATTTGATTATCTGTGTTAAGAACTTTAGTGTATTTGGATAGATGTATGAATTAAGAAATCCTCAAATAATGAAGAGTTTCAAAGACCATTAAACAGTTCTTACACTATAATCATTAGAAAAATAAATAAAATAGCAGCAGTTGACTTCCGCGACCATGCAGTATTGCCTTTAATCATGGCTCCGCTTGTCAACCACGAGACCTATTTGCAATTTAAATTTAGCTTGGATTCTTTTTTTAACATTTCAACAGTATTTTTATTCTCGCCCCATCCCCTGAGTTTGCCATTTGCATAACCTAAGTCTACATGGAAAATATAATAAGCACTAGAAGAATTTAATCCAGAAATCTGGCGTGGACAGTCAGATGTAGATGGTTTTCAATGATTGCTTTAAACAAACTTTAAGTTATGTTTAAACTGTTTGCTTGTGGTTGGACACAAATTACATCTTTGGTTCTTTGAGTATTCGTATTAGCGTTTGCTGTTATTACTAATTAAAAATTTTTTCACCAGTTTTCATGTCTGTTGTGTTGGCATGTCCTGAGTGTAAATTGCAGAGTAACGCAGATACCAGGCAGTTTAAAATACAAAATAGCTTTAATCCAGTTTACTTAAAAAAAGACATGCTGCTGTCTTGCAGCTTACACACTCACTTACAGCCATCCATTCGACTGCTATATTCAAAAACACAAATGAACAATATATATAGATTGTAACAACCAATCAACTTAGACTAGTGCCGTAACTTCGGCTACATCACGAAATAAACCAATGAGATGCTTTTCATTCAGTGACTGAATAATTTCATTTGAATCTCCAACATGTTGGATTCAAATCAGTTATCTAATTTGTCACATATACAGCTTCTTGTTCCTGAATGTGTGTCAATTTTTGAAAGAACTGGAGTCGTACTGGTCTACAACATCGAGAAGACGGTCGTGGATGATGCGCAAACCAGTATGCTGTTCTTCATCTCTATTCCGTAAAACGTTAAATGGAACGAGAGATGTGACAAAGCTCTAGCTGTTAGATCTTCGAAGAGTCGTTTATATTCAAATTGTTTCGAGGAACTGTCAAAGTCCCATTTGTTAATTAATAAATATTTTTAATATCTTCCTCGAAGGATAAAAAAATCCTTTTCTGCCGATTTAATAAGTTTCTTTACAGTTTGATTAAGCAAGTCTTGTGAAACCACTTGTGTTGAAGCTTCATTTACAGAAATATTTTCTGCACAACTCAACTTTTTAGCTTTTATTATGACTTCAAAATTAGAGTACAAAGTTGAACTTTCTTCCAAGAGCACTATTTCATATATTGTATTCAATTTTTAAAAAAAAATAATTTGGAATGAATCAGTAATGGTAAGGCCTTGCCTTCCGATATTGTATTTATTTTTTGGCACTCAAATAGCAAGATTTTTGACATTTCAGTGTGTCTCTTTATTCTCCATTTCATTTGAGCAGCATGCATTAGACTCTGTATCTGTTTTCTCTCGTTTTCTCTTACTCTGTTCTTCAGTTTTCATCCATATAATTCGTTTACTGCTCTCTACAAAAACTTTTAATGGCATATTTTAAAAACGCATGTTTAAAAATTAACAAATAGTTTTTTCAACTTGATAGGTAATCAAAATTAGCTTTGATAACTTTCTTTCGTCAGAGTCTAGTAGTTCGCTATCAGCGTATAAAACCAAGCAAAATTTAAACAGAAAATGGTTTTTTTGGACAGTTTTGTTCATGGAATATTTATTTTCATAACATGTATCAATTCTTGTCGAATAATTTATCGTGATACAACCGATTTTTCCCTAAAAGAACATAACTAGAAAAATTTACATAGATACTAATGCAATTAAAGAACAAAAAAAATTTAAGGTAGCAAAAAGTAGCACAAAAATTTGTTTTAAATAGAAAGCTACTAATATAATATTTGTGTAAAATTATTTATAATCCCAGAATTCCTTGGAATCCCCCACTTTTTCTTTCAATGATTCTATTAGAGCACATAAAAAATTGTTATGCAATTAAAAGACGAGTTTTTATTTTTTAAAAATGTTTGAATCCTCTCTATAGGAGATAAAAAGTTCGCACGTACTTTATTGAAAAGTTTCTATATCGAAAACAAGCCATTAGATGAAATTGAACAAAAATATAAGATAGAAAACTTTGATGCGAATATAGAAACAATTACAGCTTTGAAAACAATTCAGAAGGTTGCCGAAGTGCCATGTCAGCTCAAATGTCATTAACATGTCGAAAAGTACACAAAAAGTAGCGCAATATATTACACTATCGATATAATTAAGTTTTACGGCTTTAAAAATAAGTTTTTAAAAATTCTTTTTGGCTAGCGTTTTGGCATATTTCACCACTATGCGGTGGCCGGTACAAGTTTTCTTTTAATATCCTCGATTTAGCGATAATTTACAAGGAATTTGTTGGTACAAAAATCAAGCATAGTGATTTTATTTTGAATTTAGCTGATGAGCTGAAAAACAATTATGCTTGCTCTAAGACGTCTCCGATTTCCGATTTCACTCCAGGTACAGATGATGGACTCACTCTCTCAAGCAAGATGCGCACGCAATGTCAAATCAATAGATGCCTTAAAAAACTATGAACATTTGTTGAGATTCCAAAAAGTCAGTTTGCGGCTCTTTTACAAGCAAAATGATGACGCTGAATGTTTGTAGAAACTGTAAGAAGCAGTAATGTAACTAAATCAATTTGAAATATTTATATTTTAAATATAATTATTTTTGAAGTTGTTATCGTGTGAGATTTAAAATATTTTGTGTAATTGAAAGAAATTTCCTATGTATAAAGTGCTTTATTTTGAATTCATTGCCTTTTATTAATAATTGATTACATATATATTGCATTTTCTCGAACAAAATATTGTAAAACAAAGAAAAGGGTTGAACAGGAAATTATTGTGTAGAAAATGCAAAATTTAATAACAAATTGTATTAAAAAAATTGTTTCGCAAATAAATCTTGAAAATAGTGTTGTCTTCAGTCATTAAAAAATAGTGGTGAAAATGACCGCTCCTACTCTTTCTAGGTATACGGAAAACGCCATCTTTCTAGTGTTAACGACCTCCGAAAGATCCAATTTTCTGTTCATTTTATCTGAAGCTTGTATTTCCTACGCCCTAGATCCTTAATTTTAGCTTTAAATATTGATGCATCGTGATTAATTTTCTTTTCATTACCATGGAATAGATTTAGTTGGAAGTTATTAATCTTCGTTGTAAGTTTTTTGACTGCCGGTAGGAAAACCTAAAAGTTCTCAACCATCTCGTTCCTCACTGCCTTCGTAATGGTTCATCTTCCCTCTGGTAGCGTTTTAAAACATTTCCCAGGTTCCAACATTTCTGGTCTAAACTTTTCATTCAAATCATCATCAAAACCATCCTTCTTCAAATTATGTAACAATTCATCAAAGGGTTCTGTTGCTCTGGCTTTACCGGATTCCGTGCTCCTACCGAATTTCTTATCTTTACCGGTCTTACCTGTCTCATTCTTACCCATCACTCTATTGCCACACACCAGCCAGATAATAAATTTAAAATAGAACCATAAATTTACAACATTCAAACAACCTAAACAATTCTCTCACTCAAATGAAATCTCGAATCTAAAATTCCAGTTAGTAAAGTAATACAACACAAACTAAAATATCAAAAGTCCAAAATACACAAGAAATATTACAACTCAGTCCTACCACACTCCAAAGCAGTGACGACCTGTACTGGATTCTTTCAAAGTCTCTCGGCGTCCATTTTTCAACAATAATATTCATCATCAATGTAATTGTGTTCAAATGCACTATTAATCAGAATTCAACGCAATTTAAAGCATTTTCACCACGTAAAAGACTAAGACTTCGGGAGCTCCATGCAACAGGACCGCGCTGTTGATCACACTCCTCATTTGGAATTGGAGTGTAATGAAACTTATGTGCGGGGCCAACGCCATAACATTTCCTACCATATGCATAAAACCGCATTCAAATATTTCCTATATATATATATATGCGCGTTTCTGCGATTTCAGCCTATTTTATCCCCTCAATATTTAAATAAATAAATTTTTATATTGAATTTCATTTCCATATTTGAAATTCGAATGAATTTTTCCATAAATACGGATTGCTTTCACACGTTTATAAATTGCTGAATTTCCCCATTCCATTTTATCTTTGCTCACCACAAAGGAAGTATTCTTCTTTATCGAGGTCCTCAGGTTCTAGATCGTCATCAATGTCAACGTAAGGAACATCAAATTAACGATTGAGTCTTAAGGCTCAGAACATTAGAAGTCATGCTGTCGCTTGGCTAAATTTTTTTCTTCTTTTGTAGGAATTTCAGCAGGTTTGTTGCGATTAGTGTTGATGACTTCAGCCTTCTTCATTCGTAAATGTTTTCGTTCACCTTCTTTTCCCACATTTTCTCTTTTTTAATGAGGAGATCTTTTTAGCAGAAGTTCCAGTGAAGTGCATGCAGAGCAATTTCTTTTCTACATCTCCATGACGTTTCTCCCGCCATGATAGGAAGCAATGGGGAATTTGAAGTCACACATGCTTTAGCTAGAGGAAGAACGAATAAGTGAGAACCCATATAGCATGAACATTTGCAGCAAGTGCGTTTTTTTCGGAATATTATCTTGTCATGACAAGCTTGACGCGGAAGATGACATAACAAACATGACAAAGTTTGCAGCGATACTCCCTCAACTAAAAAAATCTGCAGAAAAAATTTATTTTGAAGTTTTCTTAAAGATTTCTGCAGATGTTTTGAAGACAGAAAAAAAAACTGAATTTTTTCTTCAATTTAATCTGCAGAAAATCCGCAGAAAATTTTCTTATTATATTTTTCTCTAAATATTCTGCAATTGTAAGACAGCAAAAAATCTGCATTTTTTCTTCAATTTAATCCGCATAAAATCTGCAAAAAAATTTATTTATATTTTTTCTTCAAATATCCTGTAGATTTTGTAAGACTTTGCACTTTGTCTTCAGTTCAATTCGCAGTTATTTAGGAGATTTTTACAAAATCTTTAAACTTGATCAATATATGTTGATTTTTTGCAGATTTAGCTTCAATTTCATAATATCTGCATTTCTCTAAATACATATTTTGCACAATATTCTCTAACATTGCAGCTTTATTTTCCAAAGGATGTAAAACAAATTTAGAATGTCATTATTGTTGTATTGTCCCTATCATTATTGTTTAATTCTATAGCAGACAGGAGTTTCAAAAAATTTCCCAATCGAAAATTGTCTTAGGCAATAAATTTTTAAATATGGCACTGAAAAAATGGATTTTAAATTGATCTTTAAAATAAATATTTGAGGTTTCACCGTTTTAAACTTTTCCCCCATAATTTAATTAATTTATAATTAGTTTCCCAACTGTCTTTCTGACTAGCTATTTTCCTCCAAAAAGAAGGGAAAAGTGGAGCTTGCGCCCGCTGGACGGAGATAAGGCTTACCAGAAAGATAGAAGGTGAAAACGAATTTGTTGAAACAGAGAATTTGAATTATTGAACAAAAATATTACTAATCTTATCTGTTAGTCATTTCTACGACATTGAAACACGTATTCTGACCTTGGTTGATTTTTACACCACTAGATGGCGCCACGAGAGCTATGGTGACACTAAAACTCAAATAGATTAATTTATCCCCATCTCGTGCATTCCGGCGTGGAGTTATGGTTAGCGTGCTTGCCTGACGACTATAGGAGCACGGGCTCGAATCCGGACAGGATGAGTTTGAAGTTTTGTCACATTCTGAATCGGCATCGTACAAGCAAGTTGAAACGCAAATTAGATTAATTACATTAATTGTACCTTATAATTAAACCTTGACTGTAGAAAAATCTGCCGAAAATCTGAAGGTATTTGGAACATATTTTTTCAGATATTCCACATTTTTTTTCTGTAGAAAATCTAAAGGTATTTGGAACATAGGTTTCTTCAGGTATTCTGCATTTTTTTTTCTGCAGAAAATCTGAAGAAAACATTTTCCAAATATCTTCAGATTTTCTGTAGATTTTTTTAGCTGGGCCTGCAAAAGAGCACAGCATTATCGACCACCCTCTTTTGCAGAACAAGTTTCCTGAGAAGTTGATACGGCACACTTACACACCACGACCTGGATACAGTTGTATGTATCTGGTTTTGATTCTTTGTCTCTGTTTTAAAAAGCATCCGATTTTGAATAACATCTCCTACACCATCCTTCTTTTTATTAATTCAATAAATCAATGATAATTTGAAAAATAACTATGTCTTCTTATAAAAAAAATGCTGCTTTTTAAAAATTCTACATCCCAACTTTTAGAACTCGCACTTTAGAGAAAGCTATATATAGCCTTTTACTTAATGTTGAAATTGTAGCGTTCATAAACAAAATTAAAATTAAACTAAAAAACAGTCAAGGTTTGTTGAAAAATAATAACTTATTACTTTGTGTCCCATATTTTTAAAGGTAATTACTTTTGAACCCTAATTTCATAATTTATTCCAATAGCAATTTTATTTATTAGCGAAAATTGCTCTCTCTCTCTCTGACTTCAAATCATATTCTCAAAATTACAAAAAAATAAATCTATATATATAGAAGTCTAATAAAAATAACATCCAGTGCAATCTATCTTCGGCGACCGGTAACTTTGTTGCAAACAAAAATTGTTATATGAGAAGCTCTTCCAAGTATAGTTAACTCAGGAGATGGATCGATCTCATCAGAACCATTAATAGGCGAATATATTTCAGTTTCAACTCTCTCATGAGATATTTCAGACGTGAGGGAAGGAGGGAAATCTTCTTCAGCAAATTTAGATACGACAACGGCTCAGTGCAAATCCCTTAATAGCAATATTTGCAATGGCAACTTGGAGGTACGTTTTATTAAATATTCCAGCGACATCCCTGTTGGAGAATGTGTGTGCTGCATCAGTAACCATAAAGACATTGCGACTCTCATTCTACGTGGTTTTCAATGGATCTTAAAACGCCCCTATAAGAGAAGTTTTCGTGAAAATACCCTACTAATTCGAAAGTTACGAGATAAGCATTGTTGTCCACGCTTCGAAGAATGTTTTTAACTATGACGAAAGAATTTAACAAGAAGCTCCAAACAATTCAGAAAACAGAAAACAATTCAGAAACATTTAGCGGAAATCTTGTGTTATCCGTTCTGAACTTGGAGGTGCCCCAATCCTAAACATTGTATTCTGTCTCAAGGAAAACCGAAGAATGGAGGAATCAAATCTCCAGAAGAGTTCAAAGGACACACATATATGACTGTGGCTCCACACTTAGCAGAATTTACACTCTTTTTATTATTAACGATTTTGGCAATTGCTTCAGTCTTTGTCTGCTTCCCCAAACTGTGATTGTCAGTTTTTGTTTTGTAAATTTTGCCCATTGTGCATAGGGTAAGATTCTGAGATATAATTCTCTTTAGGTTTAGAAAATGAGAGTTCTTTAGTTAAGAACCTTTAATATGGTTGCAAAAAGTGTCAACTCTAATATTTTTTCTGCAATGAAAAGGCCGCAAATAAATTAAAAATAAACTGAAATGTTTTAAGTTGCAATCAGGTAAGATGACGAACTCATGAATTAGTGCGAAAGAAATCGTCATCGGACCCTCCACCCAATTCATCATCTAAACCAGAGGTTCTCAACCTGTGGTACGCGTACCCCTAGGGGTACTCGAAATCAAAATCGGTAATGGCGGACACAAGAAGATATAAAGGATATAAAAAGTTACAGTATTTTGTTTTCCTAAGTTCGTGTGAAAAGTAAAAGTGAAAGTTGTGCTAGTCTAAAACCTAAGCTCAAAATAAGGAAAAAGAAAGCAAAAGAAAACCTGATAAATGATTGATATTTTGACTTCAGCAGCCCGATTATGCATGAATCCTCAGTGTGTTCGAAAAAGCTGTAGCTTCACTAGGCGCCAGTGTGATATCCTTTTTTTGTTCTTCTAGTTTAGAACAATCCGGAATCCTCTCAAAGATTCTTGTTTTGACGTTTTTATTAAAAGAGTGATTAAACGCAGGCATCATTAACTGCTCGAGATGCATAATTAATAACGACTGTTGTGTTTTATGGATGCTCAATTTAATTGGTTTGGTTTGTTTTGTGGCACAAAAATAGTATTTGTATGCTATGCGTGCTCAATTTGAAGTGCTTATCTTTAGAGTGACTTCAATTCGATATTGTTTGATTTCTCAAAATGGCCAAGTGGTTGAAAACTGGAACTCTTTTAAGAGATCGGCATCTAGAACTGAAATTCGAACCACTGATTTGGCAGCTATGGAAATAACTGTGGATCAGCAAGATGATAATCATGAAGTGCAAAAGCCGACTGATTGGCCTGTTCAGGTAAGAAATAAAATTAATTTTGTTTTAAAAAATTCAAAGCATTAGTGCGCCTTCGAAGAAGACAAAATATTCTAACGAATACTTAAAATATGGATTTTTTTGTAACGGTTGATGAAGATTGTCCAAAACCACTCTGTGTTGTTTGTGGAGAGATATTGTCAAATGGCAGCATTAAACAATCTTTACTAATGCGCCATTTAGTAACAAAACATCCAACTTATAAGCAAAGAAATATTAGTTTTTTCCTAACGACTATCCAACAGCCCTAATTTAAATTTTTGTTTAATATCTACGAACAAAACAAATGAGGCTGCGATTGAGGCATCATACAGAATAAGTTATCATATTGCTAAAAGTGGAAAAAAATCATAAGATCTCTGAAAATTTGGTATTTCCGTGTATCAAGGATACGGTTGAATGCCTGTTCGGTGAAGACCATGTCCAAAAAATCAAAAATATTCCTTAGTCTAACAGCACAGTTTCTCTGAGAATTATGGTCTATTGGCACTGCAGCTACTATAAGTGAAAGAATAGAAAGGCGTTCCTTCTTTTCAATACAGGTGGATGAAAGCACTGATGTTTCCGATCCGTCAATTTTGCTTATTATTGCAAGATATTTTAATGTTAACGAACTCGAAGAAAATCTCTTCTTGTGTTATCCTCTCACTATAAGATGTACTGGCGGGGACATATTTAATGCCATTCAGGGTTATTTCTGTGAAAACGAAATAGATTTGTCTAAGTGCTGTGGTGTTCGCACAGATGGAGGAAAATCTATGTCTGGTTTTAATAAAGGTTTAAGTGGTCATATCAAAATAGTCGCTCCTCATGTAGCTTGGAGCCATTGCTGCATCACAGACAAAGTATAGCAGCTAAATCTTTGCCACATTCATTGAAAGAAGTACTCAATCAATCTGTCAAAGTTGTAAATTTCATTAAGGCTAATTCAACTAACACCCGATTATTCAAATCCTTGTGTAGAGACATGGGCAGCCTACCTACTACGTTACTTTTGCACACAGAAGTGAGATGGATTTCGCGAGGAAATGTACTCACAAGATTGTTTGAACTGAAACATGAAATTCATATGTTTTCTCAAGACCCGTTTACGTTGAGCTCTAAATTTTATGAAAGTGAAAATGGTTGCAGCAGCTTGCATACAAAACTGCCATTTTTTCATAAATAAATAAAATTAATTTAGGATTGCAGAACCATTCCATAACCATTTTTAAGGTAACTGACAAAATCTAGTCTATGATTAAGAAGATGAAATTTTGGGAATTCTGTATTTAAAGAAACAGTATGAAGTTTTTGAGACACTTAACAACTTTTCATCTCAGAACGAACTTAAAGCAACAAAACAAGTAAAAACTTTTATATTAGCACATTTAAAAATGACTTAAGTTGTCATTCAGACAATATTTTCCGAAACGCAGTGATGCAGATATGTGAATTTTAAATCCATTCAACAAAGCGCTTTTCCCAAGAGCTGAAAAAGTAACAATTTCTGAAAAAATTAATTGAACTTTCCACTGATTCTTCATTAGAATCTCAATTTAAAAAGAAATTTGATTGATTTCTGGGTAGCAGTGAAAGAAGAGTACCAAGTACTCAGTGTTATAGCCATACAATATTTAATACCTTTCACGAACAAATAACTTGAAGAAGGAATATTCTCGTCTTATACATATGTTAAGAATAATTATCGAAATATGCTCGACACAGCTCCAGACATGAGATTATTTCTTTTTTCATTTGAACCCAATTTTATAAAACTCAGCTTCATGAAACAAGCTCAAGGATCGCATATAAATTTTCTTGCACTTGAATAACTGATTATTACGAAGTGTAATCTTTAGCTAACCTTATAAGTTAATGTGAAATTATTTCAAAACTGTTTTATTTGCTTTACCGTTAAAGTAATACTATTTTAAAATTGGAATAAAATATATAATTCAAATTAGTCCTGCAGATTCGATTAATTCGCGTTATTTGACTCTTAAGCTTACCTAAGCAATTAACATTATTGAAAAAAACTTCTTTGCATAGACGGATGATTGGGGTGGGTATGACAGTAGGGGTGCGCGAAAATGAAAAGACTAATCAAGGCGTACGCAAAGGAAAAAAGTTTGAGAACCCATGATCTAAACCGACGTCGCCGTTTTTATTTTGCCAGATCTTTGAAAGATTGCAGCTCATCAGAAAAATATTAAAAAACGCATCATTTAACACGTTTTGGTTAGTATTTTGGGCATACGTTTTTAAATATAAAATATTTATTCTGTGAACTCTCTTCTTTTACGAAGCAACAACCAAAATGTGGATGCAAATTACTCAAAATCACATTACGTCGTACTGTGAATCTCGCAAATAAAGGGATGTAATATTTTGTTGTGGCACAGATTGCTGGTATTTAGAGGTCTCTGATGATGCAGGATCGAGGCTGTCATTTTCTCGCCATATTGTCCGACTTTCCCCTACATACTATGCTTTAAATTTTATGACAATGCCCGACTTTCAGTGCAATTATAAAGAAGAGCAAATCTAAGTTAGGAATCAACGGCACAGGACCAAAAAATAAGGAAGCCAATGAGTAATATAGTTAGATGTAACTATTTTGGAAGAAATAGAGGCAAAACTGCCCATAAATAATTTCCAAAGTGCTACAATTGGGCCTGTGGTGAGCATTTGAAAGTAGTATACGTAAAATGTTGTGATTTTTCATAGTATTTTCGCTGTCTGTATAAAAATGCGAAAAAGTTTTCACCTAAAATTATTTTTGTTTTTTTCTGCATTTCTTGGATGTTTGTTCTTTAGTTTGAAACAGATATATTTTTCTCAGAAAAAATATTTGTAGAAAAATGAAGAGAAAATGGGGATCATTTGTACTCCACACGTCTGACCGTGCAACAAAATTTCCGATGCATATTGCAGGGTTGATAACACCATGCAACACTGGATTAGTTTCAGGAATTGGCAATTCTGTATTGATTAAATCATCTGTTTTATGAACATGGTAGTTTGCGGTGCGTTCCTGCCATTCAACGGTATACATGGAGCATCTGGTTGTTCCATATATTTTGCTTTTCTTTATGAGATTTTCAAGATATTCAGTTTTAAGAAACGTAATAATAAATCGAGTCTTCCATAATTTTTAACATATTTCATGGCATTCTGAGTTCGCTCATGCCTATACCGAGGACAACCTGTGAAGCTAGATGGCAATCTTGTAGGCTTTCCTCATTCATTTGTATTACCATTACTGTTGATAGGATCTCACAGATGGATATAATCTTAAACTTGAAGTCTCTTTCGATTCAGATGTATCAATCTCTGTCGTTCAGATTCAGTGTTAACATACATATCGACAAAAAAGTGATGAAATTACTCCTTGCACCTTAAAGTGATGTTGAAGTTAGTTGTATGAAACATTATCCTACTTGCATGAAATCCATGGCTGAAATTTTCATTGTGGTAATTTTACCTTTAAGATTATTTGCTTGCAACTGAAAATTGCAGCCATCTTCGCCTCGACAGAATAGTACAGCTCAAGGCGCCGTAGCGCGCGGGGTCAAGTGAAGAAAAATCGCCAATACAGCAGTCGGAACTGAGGTTGGAGTCATAAAGTCACCAAAGGCCACAGTCCAACCCCTTCCGAAAGACTTGAGTTCCGTCATCAGAGTGGAGTTAACTCCAGCCCACACCATTAAATGATACTGCAAGGCATCATGTGAAAGAATAATTTCCATATTTTTCGATTGCTGACTTCTCACTTCCAGTGAAATATCCAACCATGTTTATCAACAACTTCTGATATTATTGGAACATTATATCTTCTCTCATACTGGCCAGATGGTGACCAGTGAAGGTATCGGCATAAATGACAACTTTCAATCAAGGAGAAATATTTTCCATTGCATATTTAAAACTTTCAACATAACTTTTATGCTGATGTAGCATATTCTGTATCTGTGACACTATACCTAGTCTTGTGTTTGATATATTCCTGCAACACTGTTCAGTTAGTTTAGCTTTCTCACAAACAAAATAAATTTGAAGAAATTTTTTCTCATCATTCCTCAAAGGTTGAAAATGACTTATTCTGTTATACACATAACCTTGAACTTTAAATGCTGGCATCAAACCTGCTTTTCAAATTTCTTTTGTTGAACCAAATAAGGTCATTTGGAAGCAAGCATTAGATTTTCGAATATTGTCTTGAAAATGTAGTGCATCAAAATAAGCAGCTGTAAGATTTGTTTAGAGAGGTTCCGGATGTGCTTGCAACAAATGAAATTGAATTTTTATATTGCTAAAACACAAGCCAGGTGATTCAACTTTCCATTTCAGATTTTGAAAAAAATTGCATTCAAGTCTCAGCCGATCTATTGGAAGCAAATGATTAGATTTATACAGATATTAAAATTGCAATTGAAAGCAGAATTTTCCTTTCGGTCAGCAAACTTCATATTCTATTTATGAAATTCTTTGAACGTAAGCTGCTAGTCGCCTGCATCTTTCTTCGGCAGTTCCGCACGCTCTAGCAGTGGCAGTTCTTTGAAAAGCAGCTAAATGTCGTTCTTGACGTAACTCGCTGCTTTCATTAGCTCGAGATGCTCCATTTTTTTTTCTCTTTCTCTTCTCCGAACTGATTTCGAGCATTTTTTCCCTTGGAGCAGCCATATTTCTTTCAGAAATATAAAGCCACTTTTCCTTATACAGTAAACAGATAAAAAAAAAGGAAAGAAGAGTCAAGGAAATTCTAGAAATTATACATATTAAATTTACCTATCACTGTTTTGAAAGAGTTTCTTTGTTTATTCAATAATTATCATGCTTCTAAAATTTAAATAAATTATCTTTTAAAATTTAGCGCATGATCTGAAATTTATCCTAACCCCGTCAATTGGCAGTAAATCATTTCACTAAGTAGAAAGACTGACAGAAAGTTATTGATGTAAACTATTTAGAGTTAAAATAATTCGAACCCAATAAACCATTATTCTTAAAAACTGAAGATTGAAGCCAATAACTACTATGAACCAAATAAACTCAACATGATCAACTTATGATAGGTTTTAGCAACTGATAATAATCTTAATGGAATTAAAATAATTTGAACTTAATAAACTTTCATTAATAAAAGAAGTAACAATAAGTTAAACCTAATAAACTTTTACTTATGAAACAGATGTTGTGATTTTTCTTAGCAACAGAAAAATCTGTTGTTTAAATTAGCTAAATTCTTGTGGTTTGCTGAACTGAGTAATGAAATACCTTTATTGCACATCTCCCCCTCCCTATTCATATGAGTGAAATTTCTATGTGTGGTTTTTTTTCTATGTGAAAGACTTCAACAGCTGCAGAGGTGTGATTACTTCCTTTGTAGCATGAGAAGAAAGAGAAAACATTGTATTCCTTAAAGACGGACGTTTCTAGTGGGGTTGGGACAACGACAATAGTTGGTGATGGATTACCTCCTTTAAGGCGGCTTACGAAATAAATCTGAACTCCGAAGTACAGCGAGCGCCCCCTGTGTACCAAAAAGCTAAACCAACATTGCAGTATATAATTTATGACTGTTTGGGAGAGGGACAATGAGGAGGGAGAGAAAAGAAATGTCATCAATAGTTCAAAGAAACCGAACCCTACCGACGATATATTTGGCGCGTTATCGCTGCAAGCCTCTATTGGCTGTTATTCTTTTGCATTTAAAATAGAAAACAAATCTTTCCTTTTTGGCAAGAAGTAAACGGGCGTCTTTTTCCGGGGTGGGGGGCTATAAAATATTCTAGTATGCGATGCTTGGTTATGCGTGAACAGCTCGTAATGAATTACATCTCGTATTCAAAATTTTGTAAGCATGTTTTGTTTCATGTGTAATTCAAATTTAAACTTCGTGAATTTTGATAGGTATCTACTTCTTTCCTATCTTTCAGGAACAATTACAAAATAATTTTCATTCCTACATGAATTTTTAGGCATTCTCATTCATATACCAATGAATGAAACCGTGTTTTTAATTTTACTTAAACATGGTACATTTGTAATTATCGTCGACTTCTATCTAATGTCACTTTAAATGATTTTTATGTCTTTAAAATTAGTTTGAAATACATATCTAAGTAAATTTTCATATTCTTTTTCTGTTATAATTGTTCTCTGTTTATTACTAAAGAAACTAACAAAGAATTCCATATCATATTTGTGCTTCGCAATATGTGTTAGTTAGTTTCTGTTATCCTTGTGAATAACATTCTAAAATGAAGGGAATGGGTCATTAAAACTTTTACTAAGTTTAAACCACCAATTACTAGAAATTATTATTAGAATTTAACATATTCTTTGGGGATTTACTCAGGACAAGTATCGTAACTCTTGTTTGTCTCCAAAAAAGCTTCATAAGTCTTTCAGACTAACAACTCGGAGCAGAAGCAAGAACTTCGGCTCTGGATTTGTTGAATGTTCACGAAGAAAAACTGCTATAGATATTTAAAATTTTCCTATATTGATAGTTTTTTTCTATAATAATGTGTAAATATATTTATACAGTAAGTCTCGATAATTCGAGGTGGAAGAGACCGGGCCTACCTCGAACTATCGAAAACTCGAATTATCGAAACCATAAAATTTAATAAACAAATAAATGGAAATAAAAGCAATTTTTAAATTTCAGTGTAGTATATTTAAATGCAAAATGTACTTACAAATTATTACATTACTGCTGATAGCAACAGGTTAATTATATCTTAAAATAATTGTCAATTGTTTTTTTTTGTTTGTTTAAAAACATTGCTCCTATATATCGATCTTGTATATATCCCGTTTTCTTTGGTAGGGGGCATTTCTACAGATGGCTTCGGGGTGCGCATATGACCCGTCTAACAACAATAAAAACCAGATGTAGTAATTCTTTCACGTGCTGTGTATGTGTTGGTCATTATTTGGGAGCTAAACTGAATTTTTTCACTAACCCGGATTTATGGAAAACTCGAACAATCGAAACTCGAATTATCGAGACTCTACTGTACATAATTTTTTTAATGAGTATTTCATATTTCAAGCAAACACAATGATTATATCTAATTTTTCTGAACTTTTTTCTAAAACTTGAGTGGGAAATTAAAAAGAAATCGGCTTACCATGTAGAAAGTACTACATTCCCATAAGAAAGCCAAAATGCAAAAAATTTAGATAAAAAAAAATTCTTTATCCGAAAGGGTTTTAATTTTGCTTCCGTATGGTAAAATAAAAAGTATTGCATTTCACTATCATTTTTTATAAACATTTGCCTTACAAAACTCCCTTTTAAGTAGTACTCGCGATCCGCTTCCAATATAATCAAAATATTATTCTTTTACGGTTTCTCATTAAAGAGCAACCTGTAAAAAATATAGTGTAAGAAATATTAGTTTAAAATCTTAATAAAAAGCTTCAGATTCAACAAAGAAAAGAAATTTGGAGTCATTTTGGCAGGTGGAAGTTTTTCATTAGTACACAAATCAAAAGAATTGTCAAAACTCACTCTTACAATTATCAAAATCGGATCATCCATTCGAATGTTAATAGAGAAAATGAAAACATTTTTATTTAATTGTAGTAAATTGTTTCAGTTTTATAAATGATAAATCGTGTTCTCTTTAAAAAAGTACAACGTTTTCCCCAGAAGAAGCATTATGGTCTTCTGAGGTTAGGGTTCCAGGAAGGAAAAGCTTTCGCTGGAGAAAATAACGTGTACATATATTTTTTCCCCTCTCTCTCTATTCGTGAGACTACAATACTTTGATACTTTGTTTAGTAAAGAAAAATAATTGGAAAGCACAGCAAATTAAATAAAAAGAAACTTGAAAAATTTATTTAAAAACTTTTTAAATACACTTTTTCCTTGTGGCAATAAGAAAACATGCTTAAAATGTTAAAATGAAACTTTTCCAAGGCGGTTCAAATACATTACATATAGTTACAAATAAAGGAAATGTCAGTTGATTGTCAGTTTAAGCCTAATTTTGAAAGGAAAATTAATACACTATATGAATTTTAAAGTTAAAGATAAAAATTATTATATGTGATTACATCATCACAGTTTGTGGAATGTACAGGAAACAAGTAATTATACTGAAAAATATGGAACCAATTTCACACAAAGGTCATAGTGGTAACTATGGATATTTTTGATTTTTTAATATTTATTTACAATGACTGTTTTTATGATAGATAAATTCCTAAAAATAAATGCTTAGATGCACTATTCCATTCTTCTGAAATAAAAAAATTGCTATATTAACTAAATTTTAGGGGGAAAAATAGCACAATTTTAGAAATTTTTGGTCTATTAAAATATTTTAAGAAATTTAAAGCAAATGCGTCCCATTTATTATTAAAATGATGTTATTTTATTATATTAAAATATTTATAAAATTCTATATTGAATTATAAAGTAAAAAATTATATTGAAATATAAATTTAATTATAATTAATAACTTTTCAGATCTTTATTTACTTATTTTTTATTAAGTTTTACCTTTTCCTGTGCATTTAAAATGCTCTGAGGATCCCGTATTTCCATTGAACGCGTATGTCTTGGATCTACGAGCTCTGGCATCATGCAGTCATAAAAGAAGTCTTTTAACTTCTGCGCCATTTTTGTATTCCAAAATTCAATATCACGTTCAATGCGTTGGCTGTACACTCCTAGAGGAGTCCACAGAACAAACAAACAGTATTTCCGATTGGTAACATGTAGTTGTCCTTGGACTTGAAAAAAATAATTATTATTTTTGTTAACAATTATTTCATTGTTTTTTATATCAAATTTAAAAAACGAGAACTTTTTTTCCTTTATCGCCTCTTCCGGAGTAAATTTAGCGCATGATGACGGACACTTTATTTCAAGTATTCCGTCATCTCCGATAAGGCCATCAGGGGTAGCTCCCAAATAAGGCTCTTCCTTTTTCACAAAAAATCCGCAAGAATTCACTTCAATTTTTAACTCATTAGATATGTACTTTACAGCATCACTTTCGTGTAAGCGCCCATACTTCATGTGAACTGTATCAATTTTGCTATAAAGAATAATTTTTATTAAATTTTTGCAACTTGTATGTGGCATTTTGTGGCATACTTGGCCAAAATAAGAAGCTGTTAGCCTCTTTCTCCGTTCAAAATGCCACACAGCAGAGTCCCTTTGAGCTCTAGTCTCTATTTCTAAATTTTTTATTTCATTGTCATCTAAGGCTAAGTTTTTGATAAATTCTTGATATTTTTCACTATATTGATTTAAATCTAGATCGGGCTTTTCGGCCTTTGAACCATAGCTGTTATCTTGAGTGTTAGAAATTTTTGATACGAATAAACGTTTCTTTAACTTTAAATGATTCCTGCGTTTCGCGGCGGCCTCGCGTGCTTTGCAACGGCGTTCTTCATATTTCTTGGTGTGAGATGATGGACTGTATTTATACAAGGATTTGTGAAAGGTATAATTAGGAAGACTTTTATTAAAATGAACAGCTGAGATATTACATCTAGTATTATATGCATCTTTCAAAGAATAATTAATTCTTTTGCCACCCAAAAATTTTGCTATCAGAGAATTTAAATTTTCAACCCTATTTGTGCTAAAATCACAAAGCAAGCTTTTTGCACAGTCCGATAATACTTGAAAAATCTCTAGCATTTTATAAAGAAGGCCACTGCTTTTCATAACTGGAACTTCGTTTTTTGAATTATCCTGTTTCGATTTACAAAAATATTCGTCACAGCGTGTATGATCACCAAAATAATGAAAAGGGCAATTCAAAATATCACTTCGCAAATTTGTTATTTTTAGCGGCAACGCATCTTTGGACATTTTTCTGTACAGAATTGCTTTTGTTATGCCGGTTCTTAATTTTAAAACATTATTGGCAATTCTTTTTCGCAGCCCGACGTGTCCGTGTTTGCTGCTTCTCGCCAATTCTTGCAATTTATTGCAAAAGTTTCTTAATAGGTGATTTTTACACTCTATTTTTTCAACCAATAAGTCATCGTATGGCCGTGCGTCTAAAATCATCTTATAAACGTTGCTGTCCCCATCACCTATGACCCTGTTGAACTTGATTCCATACATTTTTAAACTTTGGCAAAATCCCTCAACGATGATATCTGACTCCATTGCTGTGGAGTTTCCACTCCAATTTTTGAAGCATTTGTGCTGTTTTGGTGGGATACTTAATCTAACTGACCAGGCACAGGTAGCACAATACTTGTTTCTCATTCCCAGATAAAGCAGCTTTCCTGTACGAGCTCCAATAATAGCAGCCTAAAAGAGAAAATAAGTCATCTTAAAAGAAATTATTCAATTTTAATTTTTTTTGTTGAAAAAGTTAAGACAAATAACGAAAAAATTTATTGGTGATGAAAAAGAAAAATTAAATGCGTATACAAATGATGAGATTTTCGAAGCAAAAAAATTGGACTTCACTTGGAGATTTAACTCGCGTAATTAGTGCGAATTTGTAACAACGAATGAATTTGTTTATTAAAAGCAAAAATGTATAAATCGATAATAATTTGAAACAGGAGTCATAATCATGAAATGGCAAACATTCAAAACTTCATCGATTATCATACCACCCTTTTAAGAACAAAATAAAATAAATAATTTTGCTTAAAAGTGTCCTTTGCACGTTCACCTAATAATTTAATCACTTGAAAATATTTCTTTTTAGCTTTTACACTCTGTTACGGCAAACAGCTTCCAAACAATAACAATTTTCCTCTATAAAAATTCTTAGAATTAATATTTATAAATTAATTTTCTATTACGTAGTTAAAATTTTAACTCGTTGTTTATATTTGCAGTGAATAAAAATAATTATAAATTAAAATTTTGATTTTAAATGTCAAATGGTTTTATTTTTATTCAATTAAGTTTTAAAAAATTTATAGGTTGATAAAATTAGAAAAATAAATATACTTACTGCTCCTGACAATGAAGAGTAATTAGTACGATATGATCGTTTAGCCCAGCTGCCATCAACAATGACTGTAACTAGAGGAATTCCACTCTTGTCTACATCTCCGCATTCTACGGCTAATTCTTTTTCTCTCATCGCAGCTTCTTCCATTTCTAAGCATGCTAGCTTTTCCCACGCTTCTGATATTACCTTGTGTTCTTTCTCATACATTGATTGAGAGATCGGTGGAACGTCTGAAATCGTCAAAAAAGTATTTAAATTTGTGTAGCCACATCCTATGTTTACAATTCCGTTCACAGCATCCGTATTGACTTTATGATGGATTTGTTCCGTATCACAATTTTCTGACGCTGGGGGAATACAAGTCCATACACTGCGTTCAGTGTTGCACAATTTGCATTTAAATGTTAGTGAACTGTTCAGTCCATATCGTGTCTCTTTAATAACATGCATGTCTTTAAAGCAACATCCAATTGCACTGTGACTATCTAGTTCTTGAAGTGACCTTATAAAATGGCTTAAATTGATGATTCTGCGACCTTCAAGTTTGATCTCATTTTGTTTTGGCACGTCTTTTTCAACTTCATAAGGCTTTACCTCTTCTTTCCTTAAAAAATAAAAAATACATACACAGTTAGGCATCTATAGGAATTAATTTTAAATAAAATACTAATAATTATTGTGGAAACATATTTTGTTTAGGAGATGGCTATACCGAAATTGTTATCAAACGTACTTTCCATGATATTTGAAAATCGTACGGTCTTTTATAGTAGTGACATATATAAATCTTTTTGAAATCTTCAAATCAAGCTTAATATTGATAAACGAATAAAATCCAAAATAACATTAATTTGACTATCTTACATGTTATATATATAATCATAATACTATTTAATTATAACTATCCCTTTTTAATATTCTTACTTTTTAGTCTTTATAATTCCTCATTTTGGGTTAATTTTATGGTCCTTCACTCCTGTGTATTTTTTTCTTCTTTAAATTTTTGTGACGGTGTCACTGGCCGTATTACAATGTCGGAGACAGTCAATGACAATTTTTGATGTCTCACTGTAAAAAGGATGTACGATATTCCAACCATTTTTTAAAAAGAGCTTACCGCTGTCTATCTTAACAACCTATCCAAATATCGTGGCAATGGAAGTATTTTTTATTCGCAAAGAGTTAGAGCAGAAAAGACGTACAGCCAGGCAGAAAGACAGATATCACCTTTTCGGATCCTCATAAAAATAAAATGGAAAGTTGTTTTGCATATTTTTTTAATAAAATAAATATTTTAAGACTGGAGATAATGTTAATTTAAATCAAATAAAATCTAAACCCTTAAAACACCATCAATCAAATTTTTTAAATGTCTGATAAAAAAAGTGTAAGGTTTGAAACCGCTTCAACGTATGTGAATAAAACCATGAAAATACATTTTATTTTTATGCAAAAAACTAAACACTTACAAAAGAATAATAAATGAATATTTATGATGAAAACAGTAGTTAATAAAAGATATATTATTTCATTCTTACCTCCTTTTCCGATTCGGTAAATTTCCTCCTTTTTTGTATCTTCTTGCTGATAAATTCAAACGTCCAGATTTTCCGTATCGACCCATAGTTGCTGCTGGTAAAGAACTAAGTCTCTCGGAAAGATCTGTTCTTTGAGCAAATTAAACTATGAAATGACCCTTTCACAAACACATGCGTTTCTTCCACTGTCTGCTCTTTGTAAGGCAACCCTTGACCCCCCAACGTGACGCCTCCAATTTCCCGAGCACAAGCAATCAATAAGGTCAGGTTGACAACTTGACAGCCAGGAGATTTTTTAAAAAGGAAGACTCGTTTTTAGTTGCAAATTACAACGATTGGTTAGATCAAATTTCAACGAATTTTTACCTGTGTGAAAGAGAACAAAACAAGCTTTTTCCCGTTAGTCTCCAAATTTTTATATCTTTTTTCAGTCAAAAGTTACAAGCAAATATAGAACAGCTTTTATACTTTTCGCGATTTTTTGGAACTTTAACACAAATTTCAAAATACTTAAAATTATTTTAAAAATATTTTAAGACTAAACGCGTATAGAGAACTTTCGTGCCTACGTGCTGAAAAAAAAAATTTGTTGAAATTTTGAAATTTGAATGAATTAGAACGATAAGTATTTTCTCCGTAGGATAACATGGGATTCCGTATTTTTCTTACCCCTCTAGGTAAGTCCCCTTAAAGAGGTAGACACATACTTCGGTTCCGCACAAATGGACCTTTCTTCGTGTAGGGACAACAGATGGACAAACTTTTGTAATCAATGTTATGCTACCCTGCGGGTGGTGACGCCTTGACCCAGCTGGAACTGCTGCAGTGTCATTAACTTTACGTTTCTTTATTCCTCTGGTGACATACAGATAATTACCTAGGGGTTAGCTTAACGAAGTGGGAGTATAAAAATTGTAGCTGACGGCCCAATGGAAGATAAGTAGGGGCGTGCATTTCTCGGACCTATCCAATGAGAGATGATTTTGAAGGCGTGAATTTCTTGGCTGGAAAGAGAACTTGGAAATATAAGACGAGAAAGTGGGGTTAAAAAAAAGAAGGAAAAGATGAAAAGGCGAGACGGAAGAAGATTTTTTTTTGCAACGAGGATCCCTGGCTGGAACGATTGGAATAGCTTGCCGATGACGCGAGAAAAATCATCCTCATGACGGTGAGCTTGATGACGGAATTAATAGAGACTTTCACGATTATGTTTGATGTGCCCGAAGCTGCTTAGGAAAGTCAAATAGATCTCAAGTGGAGGAAAAGTGTGGGATGGCTTCAGTATCACAAGTTCCAGTCCTAGGTGTTAGCAGAGAGTAAATACGTTCCAGGGCTGTGTGTAGCGGTTGCTCCTTCAAGTGTGAGAACGTTCTGGAACCCGTACAGCGATCTGAAATCCTTGTCGCCGAATCATCACAAGTTGGAGAATCCACATCTGGTCACATGTCCCAGGGGGACGCTTCCAGTGGCGTACATCAAATAAGTCCTTCTAATATAAACTTTTCCTTTTGTCTCCCAGTTGGTCAACTTGTTAAAAATAATTCTTGATGATAGAATGTTGGGCAGTGAATCAGACTTTGGTGATGGGTTTATTTAGAGTGCATTGAACTATTATTAAAAGATGTTTTCACAAAATTAATAACCCATCTTAAATTGAGTAAATGTTAAATCTAGGATCGAGACTCATGTGTTTGTTTAAATATGTTGTATTTCTGTATTGCTCATTGGTGGTAAGCTTGATAATTGTAAAAATTAGAAATTATTAGATTGTAAATGGTCTTAATTGAAGGCTGTAAGATTAAGGTTTAGAAACTAGTTTTAAATATTTAGGTTATCACCTAGGATGAGGAACTTCCTTATGATAATCAGGTTAACGTAAAAAAAAATTCTTGTCTGGTAAATTTAACTCAGAACTAGATGGCCAGGCGCTTGTGTTTCCTTAAGATATATGCAATTATATGCCAAGATTAATGCAATTAAGCTTGTAATAATTAATTATAGTCAAGAATTATAGTTGTGTAGTTTGTTATAATCAAGAAGTGTAATACAAATGCTTAGTATACCTTATTTTGTGTCCTGGATCATTCATGACATTTTCTAGCTTCTCAATTGGTGTTTTAAGAGTGTCTGGTATGAATCTGTGTTATTGTTATGATGTTAAATGCCTTGATTAGCAAACTTGTAAGGTAGTAAAATTCTAGTATATTTCAGTTACTAGCCACTATACGATTTAACGATATGCTTAAGATAAAACATTAACTTTTAACTTGTGAAATTTTGATTGCTTAAATTTAAGTAAATATTAATAATAATTATCTATCAACACAACAAATGGTGCCGCGTCCTGCCAGACTCGAATGTTGAAATAAAAGCCAGTTGAAGCATAAAATTGACATGAATGATCTTTGGATTGTAGGGTTTCAATAATTGACTGCGGTGATAGTGTATATAGAGTTTTATATTACTGTAAAGAAATTTCACTCTTTGTTTATTGAAAGGGGTGTCAGGGTGTATTATTCGAAAATGACTTCGCAGGACGAAATATTAAAAACTCCTTCCCTTTTGTCAACTATTCCAAATCTAAATGGAAATAATGCGGGTGAGTTTTTTCGGGTTTTAGAAGAGACTGCGGTTTTAGGACAATGGTCTAAACCACAGCTTATAGCAATCGGGAAACTTAAGCTTGAGAGCAGAGCAAGGTGCTATTACGATGCCTCATTGGCGGGTCAAGATCTAGATTATAAAACGTGGAAGGAAAAATTTCTAAAACAATTTGAAGACGGTAAGGGGAATAATTTTTTATTTCGTAATTTTGCATAAATTTCACAGGCAATTCTCTATCATAGAAATTTTTAAATCTGCCCAACAACAGTAAATTGTAAACACAGAGCAAAATGACTCTGAAACATATGAAACAATTTGGAAGAACAGAATACTTGTGCCATTGAAAACAACGAACAAAATAAAATATGGATACCAAATTTATCTTTTAGGCTTAAGTAAATCGCCAAAATAAATATATACACCCTCACGCGCTAATCACTTAAAACACGCAGCTCTCTCTCTCTCTACCCGCTTCTTCTCCGCGTCAAACTCTCGCATCTTCACAAGATAAAAAAAATTAAAGTTTTTAAAAAATTACAAAAATTTGTACGATACTTAAGTATGTATTATTGGAAAGATAATGTTTTGCATTTTAAAGTGGCATACAATTTTTTTCGATTAATAATAATTTACGAAGGAAAACCTTCATAAAGGAAAAAAGCACAATTACCCCTCCATCCGAGAATACATGGAAAATAGCAACTGACAGAAAAATTCCCCGCCAATTTCCGACATCTTCGCCACTTTTCAGAAGAAAAAAAAACATTTTTGTTATTCACACTCGTGACTCTCTTGAGAAAGTAAGACAGGAAGATAGATAAGACGAATTCCCAGATAATAAAGATGAATGTATGTCTCTCTGTTGGTAATAAAGATGAATGTGTGATAGATAGATAATAAAGATGAATGTGTGTCTCTCTGTAGTACAGAAAAGACATTAGAACCGGTATCGTAAGACCTAAACTGATATTATTGACCCTTAGAATTAAAATGCTATCATTGAAAAGATAATTTTTTGCACTTTAAAAGTGGCACAGAAATTTTGTTCAACTAATAATTCTTTCAGAAGTTATTGGTAAAAACTGATGAAAATAAGCTTAATTTTTAAATAATCAAAATTTGAAAAAAATGGCTCCGTATTGCACATCTTCAACATACAAAGTATATCTGTTGAAAATTTGGTAGCTCTAGGTTCTACTGTCTGTTCTGCAGATCGCCAACAGAGAGACAGACATTTATATTTATTATGAATTGGCCTTACCTATCTTCCTGTTTTACTTTTTCAATAGAGGTTGTGAGTGTGAAGGGCAAAAAAAATTATGAAAAGTGGGCGAAGATGTCGGAAATTGGCGGCGAATTTGTCTGACAGTTCACATTTTTCTTGTATTCTCGGAAGGAGGGGTAAGTTGTGTTTTTTTCCTTTGTGAAATGCTGTGGTTTCTTTACAATGTCGGCAAATTAATGCCTGATGGCTAATGTTTTTTGAGCGTTTAATTCTCTTTTCATTAAAAAAAATAATTGTTTGTTGTTATTATTTTTGTGTATCGGAGTTTTATTTGCGGGTATTCCTTCCTTTTTTCCCAATTCTCTTGGGATATTTCGGATCACGGAAGATAAATTTTTTTGGACGGAAGTCAACCTCTCACAGAAATATATACTTTTTTTAAATCTCTGTTTGCAGGTGACCCTTGAGAAAGTATGTATTTTTACTTCTTTTCCTAATTTTAAAATTAAGGGTTACTTTGTGTTTCTTGTCCTAAAACATTTTTTCTCTACTTTTGTATTTCGGTTGCAGCAGCATTTTGAGTGCTCTGAATGCGTTGTCCTTCTTTAACTTTTAATTGCTCCCCGTTTTTTCATTTTATTTTTCATTGCCTTTCAGGCTAATTATCTTTTCTTGGTGTATTCATCTTTATTAGCATCAGAGATTAGCAGATCCAACGGAGTTTGCAAATGAGTGATTTTGTTGTGTGTTTGCATACGCTCTGCATCAGTATTTCTGGAGTTTCAGGGTGAAAAATATAACGATGGATGTTAAATACTGCATTCATTCATTCAATTTTCACATTAAGGATCGTGAAAAACATTACGAATTTTCAGTCCTTGAGAGACATATTAGAAGGAAGATTTTCTTATCGTCCCTTAAGCAATGGCGGGTTGTAACCTCAAAAATGAGAGGCCTGATGCATGGTTGGAGTCTAATAAGGCCTCCTCATTCATGAAGTTCAGACTCTACTTGCGGGATAAGTAGATGTCAGTTTTTCAATTTCTAAGCTTTATGGTCTAGTGCTTGGTGCATGTTCCATTTTTGTATACCACTATTTCAAAAAGAGATGAATTGATGTAAATTGCATTACAACGTAAAAAGATTTTAAGAGTGAAAATCAATTCACTGTCTTTATTTAATATTTTTTTATAAATGAATTGGCTGCTTTTGTTTAAATATTTGAATATTTTAAATTAATGAAATATGTATTAAAATGATCTTCTGTTTCAGAGTTGTGGTGACCATATTTATTATTTTTGCTGTTTTGGGAAGCTTAAGCACTGCTTTTGAATTTCTTTACGAAGAAAATACCGAAAAAAAGAAACTAAGTAAGGATACTTATACCAAGAATTTCACCAATAGCTTGTCCAAGAAAGGAAAGAGAAAGATATCAAGTAGTGATGTAAATAACAAGGATAGTACCAACAAAATGCAAGTGAATTGCAAAAAAAGTATTTCCATCCGCAAAGGTAATGCAAACTTTAAAAATTATAATGGTATACAAAATTAAATTAATATTTCAAATCTTATGTGAAAGAAAAGGTTTTAGGAAAATTGGTTTTATGCATGTTATCTTTCTGAACATTGAAAATTATATGGAGGTCTCATAATCACTATCAGCTCTGTGTATTTCAAAGGATTGCAATTGAAGTAATATAAAGGAAAGATATTTCAAAGATTTTTAAAATACGCAAGTGAAAATTAATAAAACTACATATGAGTTTTTCATGAGCTAAACTTATTATAATCTACTCTATTTAAAATGCAGAAGCGTGTTTTCTTCTCAACTGAGAAAAGTGAGCTTTCATAAGGATAACCTTATTTCAGTTAAATTAATCTATTTTTGAGTTTCTGTGGAAGGAATGATTTTAATTGTCCATAGTAATATCTGTAACATAACACTGTAATCTTAACAAAAATATGGACGAAACTTTTCAGTTATTGTCATCAAAATATAATATAGCCGATTGTAGATAATACACACTTTTAAAATTAAGTTGAGTATATTAAAAAATAAAAATATCTGCAATATAAATGTAAATATGCTTTATTCAATTGAAAAAATTGAAGCGTATGCAGTACAATTAAATATAAGTTAATAAAACAAACAAAATGAAAGCATACAAGAAATTATTAACATAATAAAATGATGATTTAAAATTTAGATTTGAAAAGAAAAGTTGTGGAAAAAGAAAACTTATGAACAAATAAAATAAAACCATGAATGAAATCGAACTACAAGTTTTCGTTAATGAGTTGCTACTACGGTTAGCGCTGAGAGAGACAAGAAGACAAATCTAAACTTCTAAGAAGATCAGACAAAGTTTTTGTTCTCCGGAAAACATTAAAGTTAAATCTCAACTCATTTCCGCTTAGAAAGAAGCAAAAATCTATGATTTAAGAAAAAATTGGTTAGAAAACATGTTTTATTACAAAGAATATATTAAATACTTCCCTTTCAAACTAAATTCTAATGAAATATGAAAGTTATTTTAAGAACGAAGAGGGAGTGGTCTCCTGTAGACTTCAAGACCTTAACGCTGGGAGTACTCAGGTTTATATTGCCCTCGTAGCCCGCGGCAAGACGAAAGGTCAAAAATAAAGGCGGGAGTAAAATAAGTAAGACAGGCGCCAAAACACGATACGGTGCGTTTTCTGCGTCATAGTATGATGAAGAAATATGGATATGCATTTTCAGAACCTTTTTTCCGAATGATTAAAACTAAAATTGAATACAGATCTATAACTAGAGTTAAAAGACCTCATACAAAATTTCATTTATCGAAATCGTTACACTTCGCGCTATCATGTTCACATGCATGAGAATATATGGACTGACAGATAGTCAACCTCCTGACGGATTTGAATCAAAATTTGATGCCCATCTACAATTTTGAGAATAAAACAATGTACCAAATTTCATCCATCTAGCTATTTGAGATTTTGAGTTATCATGCTCACATGAACACGGAAAGAGAGAAAGACTTCCCGTCTACGGATTCAGTCTAAAATTTGATAAAAATCTACAGATGTGGTGTAGGACCACATACGAATTTGATCATTCTAGCTCAAACCGTTCTTGAGTTATCTTGTTCACAGACAGACATAATTCCAAAATTGTCTTTTTCGGACTCAGGCAGGTCTAAAACATGGAGATTCATCAAAATCTCGAGGTCGAATTTTTTTGACGACTACAATACTTTCTCATTATATACTTCGTATACAAGAGAGTAAAGATTATTATCACACTCAAGATTGTATATACATGTATATGTAAATGAGTTCTCTTAGATTTCCCTGTACTGCCAAGTTGCATTGCTTCTGTTTGCTGTCATTAGTCAAAAACCATCTTCACATTCTCGTATATGAAGTATATAAAGACAAGGATTAGTGATCGTCCAAAAATTCCACTGGAATCATGTTTGTCTGCATGAACACAATAACTCCAAAACGGTTTCAGATAGATTTATGAATTTTGGTATGCGATCCTAACACCATGTTGTAAATTTCTAACACGTTTTGGAGGAAAAACGTGTCTGAGAATGTCTATCCGTGATCATGCGAACACGATAATTCAAAAAAGCAAGGAGGTAAAAGGATAAAAACAAATAATCGTCATAATTGTGGACTTGTATCAAGTGTTTGGCCAAACCCCTCAATGGATTGACCATCTGTCGCCTTGTATAATCGCGAGTATTTGACCTTCCAGCGGGCGCACTAAAATATCTCACACGAGCTGGCGCGTGTCGTACTTTTTACGACGCAATAATTTTCTTCATTTTTACTATGGCAACTGCAAATTATTTCATAGTACTAATAAGATACAAGTTAGAAAAGCAAATCTGAAAATTAATTTTAATATTATTTGCACAATCTAAAATTATACTGAAATCAAACAAAGTAATGAGATTTAATAATCCTATTTTATAAAAAAGTATTAAGCAATATCTAAGAAAAAAATTATAATACAAACTAAGATTGTACAATAAAGATTTTCTTCATAGTTTCTTATCTTTGTCCTTCAATATGAAACATTGAACTTTTGCCAGAGAGGCAAAAGTTTTACAAGCACACTATATATTGCACCTACTGCATTTCATGGATTTTGATTATCGTTTTCTTTCTTCCGAAGAAAAACCACAAGTTCTTCTTCTAAATTCTGGTCGCTCTTCACTTGCTTTTTCAGGTTGTGATATATAATTTAAAATTAATGACATGTTAAGTCATATATGGTGAAGATCCGATTTTTTTGGCCTGGAGTAGTGAGGGTTTTTTTTTCCTTAAGATTTAACGTTAAGTTTTTCAAAAAAAATTCTTCGGCTTGGTGGATTATTGGCAGGCTTATTACACATTAAATATCTTTAATAATGTAAAATTAGATATTAAATCGCACTAATCCGTACTGGTTTTATAATTATCAAACTGAAACGTTAAGACGTGAAAAAAATTATCAATTTACACGAGCGGGTGCGCTGCATAAATTTTACGACAGAAGCCTAAAACAGTATAAAACACTTTGAAATTCGGATAAACGCATTTAATCCTGAGGATAGTGGTGGCATGAGCAATGACTTTCAGACAGTTTTGACTCCGAATAAGAAAACAGGGTATGAAAAATCCCGTTTGTCGTAAAATTTGCGCAGGCGCGCCCGCTGGAAGGTTAAACGCGATAACTACAAAACGAAATGACTTAGATATATGAAATTTGGTGGGCGATCTTCTGCTAAAAATTGTATAGATATATAAAATTTTGGGCCTAATAGGTTGAAATGAAGGTGTCGAAAATTAACATTCGGTTTTCTTCCTTATACCGCAGATCGCTCCATATTGTGTCACTTATATGATGGTCGGGAGAACTATATTTGGTGACCTTAGACGTGATCTTGAAAGCGTGTTCGAATTTCAATGATGAAGTCATTGGAAATTGAGGTGCATTCAACCAATAATAAAAAAAATTACCACCGACTTCTTTATTTAAAATTGCAAAAAAGGAAGATGATTCTACTGTATTAAATCTCGATAATCCAAATACAGAAATCAATCGAATACCAATTTAGCCACCAACGTTTTGGCGAAACAAGCCAAAATTATTGTTTTTACAACTTGAAGCGCAGTTTGCTAATAACGGTATTTCTCAAAATCTCAAAATAAAAATAAATATAATGTCAACGTTGCTGCGTTAGACGAAAATACTTTAGATTTTTTTGGTTAATATATTGTCGAATCCTCCTAAAGATGATAAATATGATACGTTGAAAAAGCTTTGTTAAACAGGTTAACTGACACTGAAGAATCTAGTTTAAAAAAACTATTGACTGACTCGAACTTGGCGACGATTGCCAGTCCAGTTTCTTACGGCAGATGAAAAGCTGGGAAGAAAATTCTCTTTCTGAAGAAGTTATAAGGTCTTTGTGTCTACAAAGGCTTCCGCAACAAACGCAAGCCATTTTGTCAATGATCAAAGGTTATTTTGGTAACATTGCAGAACTGGCCGATAATATTATTGTAGTTTACAGTACGTCAGAAATATGCCCAGTAATGAAAGTTGGCTCATCGCCAACTTCAGAATCATCAACCACCAGAAGTATATTAAGTTAGACATTCGCGAGAAGGCTAGGCTATGCTATTTGTCCCAAGTATTCAACTCATTCCAATCTAAAATTTTAGGTAAGTCATTCACAGCTGTTCAAAGTTTGTTTTGAGATGCATTGTTTCAGAAGGTTCAAAGTCGAAGACTTACTCCCACCCACCTTCCTCCTCCCGCAAACAGGGAATTTCCGAAATTACTAGTCTCATCACGGGGTCCAAATCTATGCAGAAGCTCTGTTTTCTCGGTACCTTCGCAACGGGGTCTGAAAAGGCCATCGGGCCATTCCAATCAGACTTCAAACTATTCGGAATTCCAAACATTCAATCCATTTCCGCCAATTTTCATTCTGTTTCAACATTGACGAAAAGTTTTCCCTTCCATTGTTTCAAAAACCGTTGAATGGAACAAAGGTGAATGTCCTGCTTCAGAACCGATGCAATCAGATGTAGCCGCATTAACAAAAACATTTGACGAATTCTCTCGCAATACTAAATCATGCAGAAGATCAAGAGCAAATGGGAGGCGAACTACATCCAGATCCAATTCAGCTCGAAACAAATTTGGCTGGAAACATTTTAAATTTGGAAGAAATGCAAAATATGTGTACAGCCATGCTAGCTCAAAAAAAGAAAAATTTTAAAGCCAGTAAGCCAATCTGTCGATGTGGCCGGCGATATTGACGATAAAAATTGCAGAATCCTTCCTTCAAGTAAACAAAGAATAATAAAACATCAAATTTTTTTATTGGCCACCGAAGGTTCAAAAATCCAAACGATTTTCACCGAAACGCTAATAAATGACAATTTACATGGACTTTCACATTATCAAATGTTTCAAAGCTATTATAGAAGCAGATTTTCTGAAAAAAGTCGGCTGATTAGTTCTTTTTAAGAAGAAAATGCCTTATTGATCCTTTAACATCTTTCTTACCGTTTGGTAAAATAGCTACATTCACAAATTATTCTCTCACTGCAATAGCTTCTTCAATGTATAATTCTTCTATAATTCTAATCTCCTCAATGAATTCAAGAAAATAACGTTGCAAAGTTCACTGATTAAAAATACCAAAAATTTATTTAAGAATCATATAATAACAAGTGGTCCTCCTGATGCAATAAACGATCATCGCCTAGGAAAAGACAAATTCAAGATCGCAAGAGATGAATTTCAATACATCTTAGAGCAAGGAATTTTAAGACCTTCCTGTAGTACTTGGACAAGTTTGTTACATCTAGTGCCGAAGAAAACAGGTGGTTGAGACCTTGTGGGGATTACAGAGCTTTAAATGCTTTTGTACAACCAGATAGATATCCCATTGCATACATTCATGATTTCATTTGTAATTTGCTAGGATTCACTGTACTCTCAATCCTTGATTTACAAAGAGTCTACCATCAGATACCAGTAGAACCGTCTGATATACCGTCTGCAGAAAATATAGCTATCTGCAAACCTTTTGGATTATACGAATTCACCAGAATGACTTTTGGATTGCGCAATGCAGCCCAAACTTTTTAACGATTTCTATTCTGCGTACTTCGGGACTTAGATTTTCGCTTCAGCTTTCTTGGTATTATTCTCATCAAAGGATAAAACTGAGCACATTAGTCATCTTAGAGAACTTTTTGAACATCTTCAAGAAGCTGATCTCGTATTCAAGGTTGCAAAATGAAAATTCTTTGACACCGAAGCAAGTGTCTTAGGTCATCGTGTTTCTTTCAATGACATTGAACCAACAAAAGAAAGAATAAATGTAATTGAAGATTTCAGGCTTCCTGAAATTGTATAGGAAATGCAAAGATGCTTAGGAATCATAGAATTATTCCTAATTCTGCAGAAAGTCAAGCCATTCTCAATGAATACCTAAAATTGAAGAAAAAGAATGACAACAAAAAAATTCGCTGGTCGGAGGAAGCAGTTCTAGAATTTCAAAATATCAAGCAACAGTTATGTCAAGCGACAGTGCTGGTTCATCCACGAGAAAATGCACACATTTCCTTAATGGTTGATGCATCTGATAATGACATCTTTTCGAAAACCCTTAGTTTCTTTTCAGGATTACTAAATGAATGCCTCACTTGTCAAATCGACTAATTCCATAAAACAAAAAGTAGAGAAAATTGATAAAATATTATAGATTTTTTAAAAATTCCTTTTAATTATAAATTCAAATAAACGGCGTAGACTGTAATACTGCAGATGTATATATTATCTAACGACATATAAAAAGTATAAGATATAATATTCTTGGAGTAATAGTTAATATTACTACAATTTTTGCGTGATTAAGGTTGTTAATCAATTTGGCAAGTGAAAGAAAAGTATTAAATCAAATCCTAACTTCAAATTATTTTTTATTATAGGAAAACTTCATTATATACATTTTTATTGAAGATTTTAGCAAAAATGTATAATAATTGTTCTGTTACTATTACAGTTATTATTATTATTACTTTATTTAAATTGACTCATCAACAATATAAATGATGTCTTCTTCGTCAGCTGTATTTGAGCTCCCGTCATGTCGATTTGTCCTTAAAAATTTATAATAATCACGTTTAATGGGAGGAATGAATTTTAGCAAGTCCATCATAATCCTTATTATTAGAGAAATTTGTTTCGAATATAAATAGTTAGGAGTCAATCAAGTGCTTCGAAATTAAAATTTTTTTAAAAAATCAGCAAGTGGAATTAACTGATTTGGGAAGTGAGGTACTCAAATGATGCACGAAAACGATGCAGAACATATTACTGAGAACTATTGGCTGCATATTTTTCTGTGAAATATTTTAAACATTTTCGGAAGTTTGGAACTTCCAAATTTTTACCAACCACAAGCCACAAACCTATAGATTTCATCAGAAGCTTGTCAGAGCATCTACTCGACAGCAAAGGCATTTGGAATATATTGAGCAACTTACTGTTGAGAAATTCAGCACATATCTGGAAAAAAAGCATTATACCGATATACTGTCTAGAATAGACGGGTTACATATTTAATCAGTACTTGATTACGAAACTATATCTAAGGTACAGGAAACAGACAAGGTGTTAAAGGAAATTCTTTCTTCCCGGAACTCCTCGTTAAATTCTTTCTTCCCGGGAAAAATAAAGATATTTTCTGTATTTGGTTCCAGCTTCGGCATATTTTGTCATTGTTCTACAAAGAAAAAGAAGACTTGTATATCTTAAGCATTCAGGAAAATTATTTTCAATAATGTTCATAACCTTGCACATCCTTTAATTAAGGCAACCTCCAAATTATTGTCACCGAAGTTTCTATGGTGATTAATAAATAACACAAGAACTTTGACTAGGAGCTCTCTTAAATGCCAAAAGTCGAAAGTTACACTATATGTGCAGAGCCTTTTCAACAATATTACAAACATAAGTATTTCACAGAAATTAATTTGGACATTATTAGCCCCTTACCGTCAACTGAAGGATTTTGCTTTGCCTTCGCTATCATAGATTGATACAATCACTAGACAGAAGCAATTTCGATGCCTGTTATTCGAGTAGAAACTGTAGCAGACAACTTACTAAAAAGTTGGATTTCACGTTCTGGAATACCAGTAATCATTATTACTGATAAAGGTACACATTTAGAAGTAAATCTGTTTCAAGAACTGTCAAAATTATAGTATTTAGACGAAATAGAATTACATCTTATCGTCCACAGGGGAATGGATACATAGAGCGTTGGCATCTTACTCTAAAAGCAAACATAATGTGTCATCAAAATAAAACTTGGACAAGATCTCTTCTAATAATATTGCTCAGATTTTGAACAACTAGGCGCTGATTTTCTGTCAGCTTAAGCAGAACTTCTTTATGATGAAACCATTTTTTTACCATGCGATTTCTTTGAAGATGCCAAATTTCAGAACCCAATAAGAATTTGTTCGAAACCTTATTATAGATGTAAAACCAATTAGATTTTCACATCACTGCAAGCAGAAACCTTTATTTCCAAAATTTTAAAATGTGTTTACATGTGCTCGTCCGCACAGACAACGTTCAAAGAGCCTGTTACCGCCATATAATAGGCCATATCAAGTTATTAAGCGATCTGATAAATTTTTCACACTTCTCCTTGTTGTTTCTTATTCCACTTGTTCTAGTCCTCAGCTGGACGAAGTCCAAGAGTTCGTCCACCCACAGAAAATCACGAACCAGCGCAGGACCATCAAAGAGCTTCTTTCTCTTCTCCAGCTCCATACATGCAGTATCCAATACTATAGGCGAACGATTCGTGGTAAAGGAGGAGAGTGCAGCTTCTATTGGCACTAGACCTTGGACGTCCGAGGGAAGAAGTCTGACTTTGTCCATTGCCTTTATGCTTTAGCTGGGTATAATGAAATACCCTTCACGCTCCGGGTGACCCTGCCAGGAGAAAAACTCCAGACATTCATCGCCCATTCCACCCAGGGTCACCACCCCCGCCATGATGAGGCAGCATACTAAGACTTGGGGGTACACTTCTCGTAAAGAATAAAAATGTTAATATTTCCATAGAAGGTCCAAACCATATTTCTCAGATAATTCTTTTAAAACTGATATCGGCATCAGTCAAGTTGAAAAACCTGCAGCAAAGGTAGAAAATATATCAGGTTTGCTCAGCTACCCATTGCTTCCTTAACCAGACTGCAAGAAGAGGAGGTGAAATTCGTTTACCAGAAGGGAAGAGTGGGGTGAAACTTGCCACCCCTGATTCTGGCAATATTATTTCTTCTTTGTAGCGGACAGATACAGAATTGCACTCTACTAGTGAAGAAAAGGGAACAGTTATAGTGGCATGTTGCATCTGTTGAATTCATTGCTTCTGTGAAGGTTTATTTGTTTTAAAAAGTCAACGCTCTAATGTTCGTTTCATTTTAAACTATCATTTCTAAAAAATCATTACACTTCTAAGAAGCATTTTTAGTCCGTCTTATTATACGTTTACTAAGGTATTATACCGTATCAAACAATAGGGATTTACTCCAAAAACTGCGCTGTTCTATTTCGTTTTCTGTAACTCTGCACTAGGGGGAAAACAGGGTATTCCAAATGGCGTAAGTAAGCCGAGGCATTCAGTATTGATGATTCTTCCGCTGAAGAAGATGAAAACACATCAATTGTTTATTTTTATATTTTGATGATGAGTTTTCTAATTTAAAAAAAAGATGAATGGTTCATCTAATGTAAAAACTGTCTTAGCTGTTCACACGAAAGCTGCAATGGCGCGGAGACAGACAACTGATTTGCGTGTGAATTTGGCAACCAAAATTCTTAAATTATTATTTAAATGAAAACGATTTCAATTTTTCCACTGAAAATCTAATTTTCCTAATTTCCCATAACGTTAGCATTTGTACTAGTCCAGTAAACTAAGGGTTTGAAAAAAACAAAACATAATATAATTTTGGAAATTAGTACACATGTTCGTGAGGGGCTTATGATGAACATACTAAAAGTCCCCGGTCGTGGGAGGTGAGCTCGTGGCGCCATCGTGGATTTCATCCCCTTTTTCAGTTTTCCCTGGATCTCTCGAAAACTATTCAGCTTACAAATTATAAATTATTCAACAAAATTAAAGAGCGTAAATTTCCCTACAAATAGATACTTTTATGTGTCTTCCAGATATAATAGTCTTGAAGATAATGGGTCTCAAAGATTGTCGCCATCTTGCATTTCCTTCCTCTTTTCAGTTTTTCTTGAACATTTCGAAAACTATACAAAATTAAAATTACATGTGAGTTAACAAATTAAAGAGCGTGCGATTCCCTACAGATAGGTACTTTGGTTTTTCTTCAAGCTTTAATAGTTGTTGAGATGATTTATCTCAGAACGGATGAATTTGTAGAAAATATTAATTGATAGTACAATAAACGAAGGATTTGAAGAAAAACAAGAAATCACATAGTTTTTAAAATTGGTAAAAATTTTTAAAGGGCTTCTTGTTGAATGTAGTAAAAGTCACCGATCTTGGGGAGAGGTCGCGCCTCCATCTTGGATTTAATCACCCCATTTTTAGTTTTTCCCGAATATCTCGAAAAATACCCAATTTTCAAATTATAGTTTATTTAACAAATTAAAGAGCATAAAGTTCCCGACAAATATATACTTTTGTTTTTCTTTCAGCTTTAATAGTGTCCGAGATAATGGGTCTCAAAGTTTATCGCCATCTTGGATTTCATCTCCTTTCTTAGCTTCTCTTGAATATCTCAAAATCTATCCGATTTTTAAATTACATGTAATCAGCAAATTAAAGATCCTAACAGTACCTACAATTGATTGCTTTTATTTTTGTTTTAGCTTTAATAGTGTCCGAGATAACGGGTCTCAAAATTTTCCGCCATCTTGGATTGTATCCCCCTTTTCTTAGTTTTTCTTGAATACCTCGAAAACTATTCGATTTCCAAATTGCATGTAATGCAACAAATTGATAATCGTAAAATTCCCATCAAATTCTTGCTTTTATTTTTTTCTAGCTTTAATAATTTCTGAGATATGCAAGAAAAACTAAGACGGGGGGGGATAAAATGCAAGATGGCGGCAAATGTGAAGACGCATTATCTCTGAAACTATTGAAGCTAAAACAAGAATAAAAGCATGTATATGTAGTGAATTTTACGCTCTTTAATTTACTCATGACATGTAATTTGAAAATTGCATAGATTTTGAGATATTCAAGAAAAATTGAAAAAGGGTAATGAAATCCAAAATGGATATAACATTTGAGACCCATTACTATGAAAACTACTAAAGCTGGAATAAAGATAAAAATAATTTCTTTTAGCGAATTGTAAGCTCTTTAATTTGTTAAATCAGTTATAATTTGAAAATTGAATACTTTTCGAGATATTCAGAAAAAACTGAAAGTGGGGGAATGAAATCCAATGTTGCGACTCGATCTCCCCCCCCCCCAGGATAGATGACTTTTACTATGTTCCACAAGAGACCCTCGAGAAAATTTGTACCAATTTTAAACACTATATGATTTTTTTGTTTTTCTTCAAACCCTTCATTTATTGTACTATCAATTAAGATTTTTTATAAACTTACTCGTTTTGAGACATATTATCTCAAACACTATTAAAACCTGAAAGATAATAAAAGTACCAATCTGTAGGGAACTGCACGCTTTTTAATTTGTTAAATCACATGTAGTTTCAATATTGAATAGTTTTCGAGATATTCAAGAAAATCTGAAAAGGGGAGAGGAAATCTAAGATGGCGGCAACCTTTGAGACCCATTATCTCCAAGACTATTAAAGCTGGAAGAAAAATATAAATAAGAAATAAAAGTAAGTACTTTTTAATTTCTTAAATCATTTTCAATTTGAAAACTGAATAGTTTTCGAGATATTTAGGAAAAACTGAAAAAGGTGATGAAATCACAGATGGCGCCACGAGTTCGCATACCAGGACATGGAACTTCTAGTACGTTCACAAACACGTGTGCCAATTTTCAAAACTATATGATTCAATGTTTTCTTCACCCTCCATTTTGGACCTGTAACCGGGTAGTTTGACTTTTTTATATAAAAATCGTTGATAAAAAAGTAATGAAACTGTGAATTTTCTGGAAAGATATATTGTACTCCGATAAACAATGAATATTTTAATAAATTTGGCATGCTCTCTGTCGAACATTTTAGTTCCAGTAGGCCTTCGAACCTTAGCTACTGATCTTACTCAACTTTTCTTACATTATCAGTGGGATACACTTTTGTCGAAGTATCTCATTTCGGGGGGGGGGGGATTGGGTTTGGTGGCATATCATCGTTCATCCGAGCAAGGACAGAAACTACTGATCTTTACGTTTTCCTTTTTAGCCATTATTCTATACTTATTCCGTCCCCCATTAATGTACGATAACTGCACATGTAAGAATGGGTTAATGCAAATAGTTTATTCGTCTTTATTATTGCATTGTAAATATGTTTAGTATTTTTATAAATCACCTCATCATGAAGAACTCGTCAAAAATATGACATACACCTATGTAGCCCATTGCAATTAGGTAAAATAGGAGAAAAATTTTATAAAGATTTTAAATTTTGGTCAAACACTCCTTGAATCTCAAGGATATCAGAACCCAAAAGTTTCCATCCTTCAGGGGTGAGCTTTGCCCCTAAAACTGAAGTGAAGAGGAGTGTTTGGTTAGTTTTTCCTAGATTTCTCCAAACCTACATGTTCAATGTTACAAATGGTTTTGAAAAAGTTATAGAGCATCGAATGAATATCAACAGTAAACACTTTGTTACAGTAGTATGATTACAAACTCTTATAAAAGTTGCAATGATTTTCCTATTTAAAAAAAAAATCGAATTTTTCCATAAGGCGATGCATACAATCAAAGAAGTTATCTAAATAATATTTGTTTTAAAAAGTATTCCTTTTGTAAGCATATGCATATGTCGATGCATCAAACCAGAGCATTAGCTTCTACATTTGGCTACCCCGCCAATACGCCAACCTCGTTTGGCGTGTCAACAGCACTATTCTGCGCATTCTGGCTCATTTCTTTATATAAATCAAGAGCTGAAATTAATTTTATTAGTAGAGTCTCTATTAACGTTGATCATGATACAGGTGTGTTTCCATTCAGTAAGAAACTAGTTTAAATGTCTTCTTCTAGTGATTGTTTTATTTAAAAAATCCCTGGCGGAAGGAGACACTGTGAAAGTAGTAAGAGGGCTATCTAACTTAATTACTGTTAGCAAGAGAAGACAGAATGACGTATACCCAATTCTGGAAAAAGTTAAAGAAATTGAGGTTCACAAAATATGACGAAGGGAATACATCTTGGAACGGAACATTGAGCACTATTGCAAAGACGCTTCTGCAGAAAATCCAGGTCCTAATTTATGGTCTTCTGCTAAAAAAGTCACTGACTCGGCCACGTAGACTTTTAAGAATATCAGTGATAAAACAATATGTTGTCACGGTCTTCGAATGGTTAGAGCGCTGCTCTACGATGCCAAAGGACTCGGGTTCGAATCACTGGACTTGTATGTTTTCAATTATTATTTCGATTATTTAATTTATATGCAATATAGCAGTTATGCAAATTTCTTAAATGTAAATTACCCCTTAATTATGCTTATTCACTGTAACAGTTTTATGAACTGTTTCGCCAACTGTATATAAGCAGATGTAATATTATTTCTGCAAATAAAGTCTCGAGCTGAGATTAGCGAGCTTTGTCTTCATTCGATGCATCCAATCGATTATCCACGCTAACTTTATCTAAGCGACAAAATCATAAAAATAAAAAAATTATCTTCTTAATGATACTAATTCCATTGCGGCACAACTTTGGTCTAATTAAAATTAACATTCCAAAATTCCTTTTAAACAGAATTTGCAACAATGTTTTCTATTGTTATAAAACGTATTAAAACCAAATTATTATTTCATGAAATGCTTTATGCATGTGCCAATGTTAATATTAATATAAGCTAAATATTATTGTGTGTTTTTGGACACTTTTATATCAGTTAGTGTTAAGCCTTTCAAGGCTACTTTGTCCGTTTCCTATCAAAGGGATGCGAACTACGAAGAAAAAAAAATATGTTTTACCGTTATATCTGTCACAAGAATTCTTCCTAAACCGTGAACAGCATCGACATAAAATTTGCGCATGCCATTCTGAGATCCATTTCTCGATCAACTGTGCTTTCTTCAACTTTCAAAAATCATTGCTTCTTAAAATATTTAATTAAATAACAAAAAGTCAATTTTCGGCGTTTTCTCTGAGTTTTTCGCCAATAACTTCTGAAAAATGTATGGCACGAAGATGATTTATATACCATCTTAATGAGCAGAAAATTTTCTTTTAATGGATCTGAATGTAAAAGGCATACATTCTTTTTAGCCAATTTTAATTAACATTTCAAACACAATTTGTAACAAAGCTTTCTACTATCGTAATTAAATTCAGACCAAATATTTGTTTTCTAAAATCTTTCATTCCCGTGCTTTTTCCATTGTTAAAGTTATAAAAATTATTGTTTACTTTGAATATTAACAGAAAGACAGAATTTTTATTTGCACATTTATTTCGTAGCAAGTACATCTTTCAATATGTTTGCATAGCAATCCAAAGATGTTAGTTAATAACTATCCCAATGCTTCATTTAATTTTGACAAACTTTAAATGATCCTTATGAGTGTGTAAAATCATTCAAGGTTATTGAGTCCGGTTCCGAAGGGAGAGGATCTAAAGAGAATAGAATGAACACTACTTCTGATCAGGCACTCAGAACCAGAAAAAAAAGAGAATGGTACTTTTTATGATGGCAATAAAAATCATGATATTAAAGAGCTTCTGATGTCGGCGTAGCAGTAATGGGGAAGGAGAAATCCAAGGATTGCTAGACTCACGCCAGGTGGTTCAAAATGTGGAGACAAAAGGAGGTGCTGACCGAAAGGTCAGACAACACGGGAGAGATCAAACGAAAATGAACGAAAGATGCTGCTGGGAAACACTGCTTAGTCAAGTTTACATTTTTACAAGTTCATATACTTGAAAATATTTTCATCCCGAGCAACTCCGGATATATCAGCTAGTATATATATATACTAGAGGGGGATTTCGAATATTTTCAACTAAATACTATTTATTTTTTCAATTACTTTTGACAAATAATTAAAACATTTAATTTGAAATTTAAAAACATAATTAAAGAAAAAATTAAATATTTTTTGGTGTGCTTTTTTACAGGAAAATTATGACACATGCAAACTTAAATCTATCGTCTTAATCTACGGACAACTTACTTACTTACATTGAGAAAGAACCATAATTATAGCTTATTTTATAAGCAAGATATCGCCTTTTCACAGTTTCTCTTTTTTGAAGTTTATGGGGGGGGGGGAAGCTCACCCCGCATGAGAGGAAACTTTCGGTTTTTATTTCCTGGAGGTCCAAGGAGTGTCTATCCAAAATTTAAAAACTTTATAAATTTTTTTCTCATATTTCACCTAATTGCAATGGGTTACTGGTACGGTCTCCCCTAACTTCCACAGCACACTAGCGCTCTTGTATTGGTGCACCTACACATGTATGTGCTTAAAAAAGTGAATACTTTTACATACAAACTTTATTTAGAGAGCATCTTTGATTGTATGCGTCCCCTTTTGTAAGAATAATGATTTTTTTTGGAAATTGGAAAATCCTTGCAACTTTGATAAGAGTTTGTAATCGTACTACTTCAACAAAATATACAGAGTTGGTATTTATTCGACGCAGAATTGCTATACAACTTTCATTTAACCATTTTCATCATTGAATGTGTAAGTTTGGAGGCATTTAGTAAAAACTGACCAAACACCCCGATTAACTTCAGTCTTTTCATCTAGGGGGGAAGATCCACCCTGAGGGATGGGATCTTTTCGGTTCTCATATCCTTGAAGTCAAAGGAGCATTTAACTAAAGTTTCAAAACTTTATAAATTTCAATCATTTTTCAGTCTACTTACAATGGACTATACAAGGTTCTTTATTGTGTATGTAATGAGAAAGCCGAGGAGAAAACCCACCATCTGGTCTTTACTGTGGTTCATTGCGCTTCTGAAGAACCTAAAGAGATACATTTTGTTTAAATAATTTCTGCAACCTGTTCTTTTCTTCCCTTAGAAAAATATATTTGTAAAAATTTGAAGATAAATTATTTCCTAATGTGTATACTTTCTTTACAATTCATAAGCAATTTAATAATGCTGATTTAATCTTGCATTTCTTTTAACGTTTTCATTTAATATATTTGAGCTCATTAATTATGCGAAAAATTCCTTTGTAACTTTTCAGATTTGTTAAGCGATAGCAGATCATTTCTTCACTGCTTTTGTTTAGTCAAGAATGGGAAAAGGCTTTTCCAAACAGATCCTGATAAAAAGCAGTTTGAATGCTTTCATGGAATTAAAGTTATCTGTAATTTCAGCATTATATGCAGTCATATTGCAGTGTTTGATATTTTTACAAAAAGTAAGAACTATTTGAAACTAAATATTTTTAAGCAATAAAATCAGAATAATTATTGCAATTGGTGTTTGATTATAATCATAAGGTAGGTGAACGAAAGGTTGCCAGTGTTCCTAAGGTAGCCCACCCCCCAAAAGTGAAATTAATTCCATTTTTAAACACAATACGGTGCCACTGCATTGTAAATCAAGTAAATGCAGTGCACGTGGTTGAATTTGAAGAATTCACCTTGATAGGCAGCCATTGTATGCAGTGATTTCACTTTTAAGGAGCAGTTCTAATTTCCAGGCAAGAAGATATTTTAATTTACATGTGTTTAAATTATCAGAACTTTGAGTTATGATACCTTTTCTGAAGGCTCATTTCCTTCTCTTTAACCACATTTACTTCAATTCTAATAAATTTACCATATTAATAGTTTTAAGTCGTACAAATGTCGACCATATATATGTTCCCAAGGTAGCCCGGGTATCGGGTCACCATAGGGAACATATATGGAAATCAATGCATCAAGGGTAATTTTCAAATTTTCTACTTAAATATCTGAAAATACTTACTATTAATTAAAACAATAAATAATTATCATTTATTGTTAAATTTATAGCAATAAAAGTTATATTTTTTATTAAATATAATATTATTCATTTAACATTGCACAGTGTTCTGATAACATTAAACATTTTTTATTTTTGTATTTCGTAATTTTTTCCTTGTCATTAAATACTTACTTTCAATTGAACGTTGTAATACTCTTCTAGAAGTTAAAATAGCATTCCGAGTATTTTTTTCACATTTTAAAAATGATTTCAGTATATGGATCACCTTTGGATCACTATGCGCCAAAGGTGGCTCACAAGCTACAATTTTAAAATTGTATTATAAAAATAATTAAATTTTATTTTACAAAGAAACAATATCCTTTATATATGTTAGATATAAGTGTAAAAGTTTATAAAAAAATGAGCCACACACACTTAACCAGAAAATTATGAAAAATCCTCAAATCTTAATTATGGCCACCTTTGGCTCACCTATCTTTTAACAAATCGATCAAGTAGGAAGGGTAAAGAGAAAAAACGATTTGTGAAATTGCATAACAGTACAGAGTCAAAAATGCTTTCTGCATGCTTCCGGAATTAAACTGCACACGTACAACCCGAAACAATTTTGCTGTAGATTTTTGAGGCAGCATGTGAGAAGACCGAATCATGAGACTTGACATCATACTGCGTGTCCGGACGATAGGCAATACTCGATCGTTCTACAGCAAGTTCTGTCGTATTTTTTGAAATAAAAACATATTTCTGAGTCGTTGCGCCGCTCAGTGCGATTTCATCAGGAATGGGCCCCACACAATTCAGCAATGAAGTTTGACGACATCTAAAAATTACATTTTTTACAGCAGCGGATTGTGTGTGGTGATCAGTGGAATAGTTGCAACTTTTCCGCCCTTTCTCTACAAGTTACATTGGAGTCATAAGCCTCAAAATGAAAATAATAAATTCCAGGAAGCAAACATATTATTAAAATAAGTCGTCGTTTGTCGCCCACAGTCTCCACAGATAGGTTGCGAAATCATGCGCCCACCACCAGTCTTTCGTTAACACAACGGCCATTAAACAACACAGGAAGAAAAATAATAATGAATTACAATACTTTTTGTGTATATAAACAATGATTGAGTGCCGCTGCTCTACTTAATTATGATTTTTTTCCAGTATATTTTATTTCTCCGTCCTTCTTGAAGTACTGCTAGAGGCGGACCGTCCCCGTTCTACTACGCGACTGGTGGTGGTGCTGTTCATAGCCCTGTCAGATCGCCAAACATTTCCTGCCTTTAATTTTGCTTATGAAGTCTTATGAAAGCAAAAGTGTATGAGTCCCATTCTGAAACAGATGCATACCTTGCCGCACATATCTCTGTAGCTGCTAGAGAAAATCCAATATATTGCAGGAATGTTCCAGAATGTTAGGAATTCCATGCAGCACCGATTTTAACATGTGTAAGAACTTGTGGTTGAAATTTAGAACACCTTCTATGGCATTTCTGCATTTGAATAACGTGAATCTCATAGTTAAAGTGTTCTGTTACTTGTGGTAATTTGACTTCCTGTTGTCTCTACCATTATTCTTCCTAAGTAGCGAAGAAAGCATTTTCGACCCTGCACTGATGTGTCATACGCAAAGCGAATTTCACACAGAGGTGCTGAAGAACCCAGTATAACTGAACGGCATAAAATACGAGATTGTTTCAAAAAACAAGATAACTAAAGCTCTGTCGGGATTGTACAAATTCTCCGCATGAATTAAATACTCTGTCTAGACAGCTGAGACGATCACAGCATGCTAACGGTAGATAAAGCTAGCTGGTAGATGGAGCTAGTTATGCTTTAGTGTATAGAAGATTCAGATAGAAGATGGAAGCGTTGACGAAAACGTGGTCATTGATTTAACCTCTGATTTCTAAGACCATTGAAATAGAGGGACCTCAAAATACGGGAACACCCTATTTCAAAGATAAAGGAAATTCACCCCCTTCAAAAATCACAATGACAGGTCGCATTATCCGAATTCTAAGAAAAGAACCCTTTTTCCCCAACTCATCTGGGCGAGCCACTCTAACGAAGAAAGCACGCACTGCTTGTGAGAAATGAATCACACTTAACGAAAAGAGGTGGAAAGTTCGCAGTGATATTCGGACGTTTCGGACGGCCACCGTCTTTTGCTCGACGAAGAGACGTTTGGGACGTTCCCGTATAGACAGAGCTAAGTAAGAAATGTGATAAAGCCTTTCATTCTATAGAAAACTTTCCCTACTGAAAATCATCGACGACTGGTTAGCTGTTATAGAGAGAACGTAAAGTCAAGAAAATAGGTATGTTTCATGTCAGTGAAAGGGAAATGGAAGGCTTCAGAACAGGTGGGGTAAATTTGTGACGTCACCATGCTTAAACTCCGTGCTCGAATATATGAAATTCCCTTAAGATGTTTCCATAAAAGTTTTGATGCTTTGATTATATCTTTTTTAATTAATATTTATAATTGGATGCCAGTATTCGGAGTGACATCAATCAAATACAACGATTTGAATAAAATATTTGAGACTCTTTTTTATACAAAATATGTACGAGAAAAGAAAATAAATGAACATCAACTTTAGTCGATATACACTCTGTCCCAAAAGTTTATAGAATCTAGAAAAATATATGTTTTAGCTAAACGGAAAGGCATACAAACACCAATTACAAATATGTTTATTCAAACCATATGCGACTTGCATTCAGCGAAATATTTAGAAAAAATAACAATTTTTATTTCAATTATATAGCAAAATGGAAATATTAGGTATCCCAAAAGTCTATAGAATATATGACATTTCAACAAAAGGTGCTCAATACAATGTTCTTAATAGTTTAAAGTCTTTCCATTTCTCAGTATGACATTGTATACACGTTTTTCCATCGTCATAATTAAGGTTTGTAATATTTCTGGTTCCAAGTTGTACCATGCACTTTCAATGGCTGTATTCAAGACATTTATTGAATAAAATTGCCTTCCATTCTCATATACCTTCCGAGACATAATGCTCCACACATTTTCAATTGGGTTTAAATCAAGGCTGATCGGTGGCCACTCAAGAACAGTAACAGTTTTCGAGTTTAAATAATTTTTCGTGGCATTGGAGGTATGGATGGGAGCATCATCTTGCTGATATTACCAATTTCGTCCCCCTATGTTTTCTGCAAATGACATAAGATTATTTTCTAGTGTTTCTATGTATTTAGGGGAATTCTGTCGGCCGTCTAAAAAGGCCAAACCCACTTGACTGCTGAAACTGAAAGCCGCCCACACCATCATAGATCCACCACCACTTTGCCTACTGAAAAAGCTCCTGGGCTCTTTTCGTAAATCATGCCAATATTTTATATTCCCGTCAGGTTCATCGAGGTTCCATTTTTTTCATCACTGAAAAGGACAGCCATCCATTTATCACCATATGACATATGATTACGAGCCCATTGTAATCTCTTACTAATGTGAAGCTTTGAAAGTGGTAATCGGCGAGCCATTTTTTGCGCGGATCATATAAACAGATTCTATAATTCATCTATGAACAGTGTTCTTGGAGATTTGCAACCGGGAAGCCCCAGTAATTTCTCGAACCGACATTTTCTGACTTGAAGACATTCTTTGTATCCGTCTATCACTGCGAATATCCGTCACACGTGGTCTTCCCGAACGAGGTTTTGGCTCATATGGCGTCTTACGAGTTAATACACGATAAATCATGCTTTTAGAACAATTTAAAAGTTTCAATATTTCCTTGACAGTCTTACAGAGCAATTTCAAATGCAGAATTTTACTCACTTCTTCATTAGAGAGCTGCTACGCTTTAGGCATCTTGAAACGCAGAACAAACGAACGCTTTCCTTTTTTTTACAACGTATTTATTAGGCTCCGAATCGACGTCATGATTACCGATACAATATTTGCATAAAATTGCATTTGTCTATAAACTTTTGGGACAGGTTATTTCAGTTTATTCTACGATTTAAAAATTGGCATCAAATATACGGGGTAGAACTGCTGTTTTTTCAATTTAATAGACATAACATAGCTATACAGTAAGTTACATCGAAATATATCATATACAAGAAAAAATATAGGCAAAATACAAGATTCTATAAACTTTTAGGACAGAGTGTATATACTATCAACTCATTGAAAAAGCTCACTCTTTCGGATTATTAAACAATTGCTTTTGAATAAAAAGATTGTTTACCTCTATAACTTTTTTTATTTGAGAGGACAATTTATGTCAAAAAAATTATAAGTATAGTAAGTACTTGTGAAACAGACATATATCTTTAAGTAATTATTGAAGGATCGTTTTGGATCTTAAAATTTAGACAAAAATCCAAATAATACGTATAATACACAAACATTTTCATGTTTTGATTGAACCGAAAGTTAAAAATTTATTAAATACTGACATAAGCGTTCTTTTTTGCAAACATATAGAAAATAGCAATACTTAAGAAAAATTATGAATTTTATAAAAATACTTAAAAATATGTAAAAAATTTAATGCAGTTATATTTCATTCATGAAAAAAGATATAAAATAAATTAAAAATAATAAATGTAACTTACTGAACTATTGGCAAGGTGTTTAGCTCTTAATTTCATTAATTGCTGAATTTAAACCATTTATTCATTTTGTTTTACTTTTGTATGTCTTTTGGAGAATTTTTGTTGAGGTACTGGATTCTGATAAATGTTCTTCAACGTGAAAAAAATTTAATGGCTTTGCGATTAACGTCCAGATATTTCTCCAAGAATTTTCATCATCGGTTTAGTGACATTTTTTCCTGAATGATATCCGCCTTTCCCATGAATTGAGAGAAAAGGAGACTCCATTTCTTCGGTGATTTTTATCCATGCCTCTGTAGACACAGTTAATCCACCTTCTGAAAGAGTATAATTCCATGCAGCAGATCCGGTATCAGTCTTGTCAGCTGAAAAATATCCTAAAGATGAATCTTCTGACTGTACGAGGGAAGCAATGTAACCCGCTATGTACTGTAGACCTTCATTTTCCGAAAATTTTATCCCGCAATAATTGGAAGGTTTGTCAATTTGCCATTCCATTGGAAAATCCTCTGATCATAGGTTTTCCAAATGCTACCAAGTCATCTTCTTCAGAAAGAAGCTCCTTGATTTCTTGAATATTATTCTCAGCGGAAGAACTTCTAAAAATGCCTTTCTGAATTGGTAGCAATTTTTTTTCCCTTGCATTCTTATTCCAACTATTTCCTCATTAATTTTTTGCAATATTTGTTTCTTCTGAGAAAAATAATTTGAATGTCTATTCCCAGCTTGTAACGGGTTTTTGTTCGGCGTATGCAGTATGAAGCTGTTAATTATATCAAAAAAGGAGTCTACGACTTAAAAAAACTCGGCAGCTCATTGTTTGCCAGTTAATAATAACATTGCTTTTGCGATTGTTGCAGAAAATAAGGTTTTAGCTGGAGAAACTATTTCGCTCATTACCCCTTACGTTAGGAAATTGGGTTTAAGCTTGAGGCATATTTTATATTCTCCTCGATCTTTTTTCAACACTTTTTCGAAGATGTTTTTAGTCAGAACGGTTCCATCTTTCAAAACCAAAATATTATCAAGAAAATGGTTACTCAATAGTTTCAAATAATGTGTAGGATCGGAAAGTATCCAGATCTTTCTGCAGTTTTAAAAGAAGTATAAAAAATTGTTTTTTGAGTTTTTTCCTGTTCTTTCCAGAGTGTGGAGCTTCCAGCTAAATCGGTAACACTTGCTTTCACAATTCAGCCTTTATTTTCAATTTTTTAAATTATTTCACACAAAAGATGTTTCGTTATTGTTATATAAAAATTGAAGGACCCTGGTTATTTGCAGCTTGTCATTATTCCGCGTGCTATTACTAGTTGAACTTTTGAAAATGGTCCAAAAATTTGATCTTCACTTACAACATACCAAATTTTTCTGTTAATGTGCATTTCATCAAAACTTAAAATGAAAACCCTCTCTTCGTGTTTTGAATCAAATGTTTTTTTTCCATATCCAGCAAAACATCACGAAGCATACCAGGTCTAGAAGGAAATTTTGAACACCATCTTTTTAATGTGCTACACTGGGCAATGGTATCTCTACAGACTTATCCAATATTCATAAGCCCGCCTGTAAATAGATCCAATGATTAAATGCCTAGAAATACCTTTTGATGTCCACTTGATTCTGCTTTTATTTTCTATTATGGTTTTTATCTGAGTAGATTTGAAGATATTTTAAAAGTTTTCTTATCTTTTCCATAGTTTTTTCAGTTTACTTTTTAAACTTTCATTTTAGGTTAAAATGCGGCCAATTTGCATTTTCGTTTTCATTGCTTTTATTTTTCTCTGATTTTTCGTGTCCTCTTTTGTTTTTTCAAATTCTTTTTTAAGAAATCTAATTATTTCCGGAAGTAATGCGTTTTCTTTTTGAGTTTCAAAGCAAGATGAGCAAATGTTTTGAGTTGTAGGTGTAGTAAATGGCTTCATAGCTGGCGTTTCACATGCTTTTTCAGTACTCGGACATTTTAAACATTTCCCCCATAACTTGAAACATTTCCTCCATTATCTTGTAATGGGAAGTTAACACTCGGAACTGCATCAGGTTTTAAAAATTTCTTTTGATTTAAACAAAATAGGCGATTTTTGATGTCATCCATCGCTTGGCCTAAAGTGATCAATGCTTATCCTAGCTTTTTTTAACATTTATATGGTCTTCCCTTTTGCATTTCGAGATTCAAATTTTATTCAGATTCGGACATATTGGAAACATATGATATATTATACCTTTGTTTTTCGTCTTCCTGCAATAATTTGAACACATAGCGGCAGCACAAGTAGACATACTTGCAAGAGATGGAAGATTTTCTTAATATTTCACCAAAATAACAAGTGACACAGGAACAAATAGCTTAGAATTAAAAAATCACCAGTGGACGTTCTCGGACCCCACAAGCTCCCTGTCAGCATAGTGACGTTAATACTGGTTTACTCCCCTATTGTCGGCTTTTCTAAAACTTCATAGGGTATGAACCAGCCCTTCTATTTCTCTGGTCCTGGGTTCATATACATGGAATCCCGATAAATGCAGAAAAGTTGTGCGAGAAGAGAAAAGATCAGAACGGTCAAGCTAGTTCTCCACTTATGGAAGTTACTGCAACCTCCTCTCTACAGTCGGATTTCCACCAAGTGCTTTTCATCTCTAAGAAAGAAGCACCTGGGAAGTCATCTCAGCAAGCTATCTTGGTATGGCTTCATGACCTTGATTCTGATTATTTTTATGTCGGTTTCAATACATTGGTGTATCGATTAAACATACTCTTCGGAAACCATGGTGAATATATGCAGTTGTAATATGGTAGTCTCATCACGTTGTGTATCTCTTTGAATTCGTAATTATAAAGATTTTCTAACAGGAAGCTTGTTACCTAACGTTTTGAATTTTGTTCGTAACAGGGAAAATATTTTTTACCAATTAGGAAAATTGTCAATTGTGCAAGAATTTCAGAAAGGGCAGGAAATATATAAAAATTTATTTGAGAAATATTTCAAAATATTTTTTCGGAAGCTGTATTTTTTTAACATAACATTCTGAAATCTAAAATAAGTTTTGTCCAGAAAAGGAGCCAATGTAGTTCATTCATTATCAGGTTTTGTAGACAAATGAACTATTATAGTTTTGACTGTGTTTAAAATTTATATACTAATATTAAATATACTATATATTATACTAATATTAAATGAAATTTCTCAGAATGGCTGCAGATACTTAAAACGTAATTCACTAATGAATGTGAGCTTTATTCAGTCGTTATAAAAAGCAGAAGGATATGGAAACAAATATTATTTATTTTTAGATTGTAAACAAATAAAATACAATTATTTATATTTTTCATAGTGAGGAAAATTAATGCTTATGATTCAGAGGTAAAAGGTATAAAACCGACAATAGCAGGAAATTGATTTAATCAGTTAGTTCAACAATTACCAATTTTACTAATTAAGTCTGTAATAAATTTCTTATTCATGAAGGAAAAACGCTTTATTTCCTTTGGCTGCCAGTCACAATTACAATTTTATTGAATTGTCATACTCACAGATAAATAAAGATTCTGCGGAGTTTTCATTTTTTATGAATATATATTAACGGACATCATAAACCGGCTTCATGCACTTAACTCATACACTACATCTACCAACTATATTTATAATAAAAGCTTTCTTTGAAACAAATATGGAAAGGAAACTTCCGTTGTAGAATGATGCAGTAAAATGAAATAAAAAATTTCCTACTATCAAACCAAAAATATTTAATAATGAATAATTTAAATATTGCTTTTAATTAAAAAATATAAATCAGAAATTACTTGATAGAAAATAAATATTACTTTCAATTAAAACATGGAAATTAAATATAACTTTGAATTAAAATACAGAAGCTAAACATTACTTTTAATTAAAATGCAGATATTAAATATTATGTATCTTTACCTAAGAGGTAAAAATCTGCATAAAGGAGGTAAAGGATTTACAAAATGACGTAACTATTTGTCGAAAAGAATAAAAGATAATTACATTCATAGAATAAATTGTCCACTACAATATATTGCGCTCTAAAACTTAAATCTCCAGTAAAATATTAAAATTACCACTTAAGATAGTTTACCTCTGACTAGCAGACATAAATTCTTAATTGAATAAACTTATTAAGTATTTATGTAATGAATCTGGATTCCAACAATAGTTCTTAAATAAGAATATGTAGGTTTCTTTCATATAAAAACAGAAATAAATTGGGAAAAATTAAAAACAGAATTAAAGTCTTTAAATTTAAAATGCTTTAGGATGTAATGTAGAACCATTTACTGAAGTACTTTATTTCAATAAATAGATCTGAAAAATAAATGAATTATTTTCAAATAGCATAATTTAAAAAAATTGATCATATTGTGTTTTGAAGAAAATGACCGTTATTTATTTCTTTATTTTTATGCTGGTATGAATGAAGTAATTTCTGTTCTTCCTACATAAATTTTCTTCCTCTGAAGGAAGTGAGGGAATCAAACCGTACTTGCAAAGTCCGATATCCAGTCTTGTCTGCAATGCACTCTTCTCAGTCGATGCATTTTTTGTACTCAGGTGAGTAATTAAGAGTTCAGTTTTTCTTTTTTGATGAAAAGAATCTCAGTATGAAACACGCGAAACTACAATACCAACGTGGCCATAATGAAGATGGCCAATACAGTCAAGAAAAAAACAATTATTTCTTCAGTGCATTTCGAATCGTAGGATTATTTCTAAAATTAAGAATTCAACAAAAATAAATAAATAACATATCGTCACTCAAAGTATATTCGATCATATATCTGACATTCCTTCGTTCCATATCCTAAATCCGCTCTCAGCTGGGCTCCACGTGCGATGAACGCAACACACATTGCTCTTATAGGCCTATCTGGCTAATTTGATCGCCTAACCATGATTTTTAGCGATAGCTTTTTAATCAAAATAAAAAGCCAGGTTGTTGTCTAGACTAAATGCATTTATATATTTACATATAACTGGATTAAATAAATTCGCTGAGAAATGGAATAAAAAGCAACTGTTCATCAATTCTTGGCGAAATAAGCAACCCACTCTACCTTCCTGGCTGCTAGCCACCCTCTGTCATTTTATTTTGTATCTCTCACTGCTTTCTCTTCTTGGAAATCACGTGATCTGTTCATTTTTGACGACACTATGACCTTCACAGCTGGAGGGAGATCAGAGGAAACTTGCAGATGACAAGTCGTCAATGCCAAAGGCAAAATGGCTTCGAAGGTATATGATGAGGTAAACCGTGGCGGCGACTAAGGGGCAACGCCCCCCCACACACACTTTTTCCAGAAAAATTAAATTTTATTTTTTTAGTTGCCATAAACTACAAATTATATAACAGAAGTAATGTAAGAGAAAGTTAAATAAATTATCAATGGTGATTAATTTTCAATTATTCCTCTGACATTCTCGAGAATTTGAAACCGGATGTCTTGAAAATCCTAAAAATGAAGATAAGCATCAAAATCGTTATCAATGATACCTGCCTACCCGCACCTCTTAATGATTTATTTTGAGATGGGTTGAAAGGATGACTTTGTTCATTCAATGTGATTGATCACTGCGACATCTGTTAGATGAATAATAGAGAAGATTAAATAATTATCTGGGCTTTTCCAGCTAGCTTAGTAGGCATTAATGGACATGTATGCATTTAAACTAGTTTTTAAAACATTATCATCAAAATAATATTTTGAAAACTTTTTGAAGGCTCCTTATGAACCATAAATTAATAGACAGCTGATACTGTACCCCGTTTGGTAATGACCTGCGAGGGGGACACTTGTGGTGAAACCACTTGTGGCAGCTCGTCGCCTACGCTGATACCAGTGGCGTAACTAGGGTTTGGGCAGGTACGGGACGTGCCCTGCACGCAATTACAAGGGGGCGCAAAATTAAGGTGTAAATTGGTTGCATTTAAAAGAAGCATAGGCTTTCTTAAGGCTCTTATTCCCTAGAATATTAAAAATTAAAAAGGTTTCAACAAAGTGTGAGAAAGTCTTAAGAATGCAATCTTTTCTACAATCCAGAAGCCACAAGCAGTTACATAGTAACAAATAATATTATGTTTTAGAGAATTTGCTGACCAAAACCTTCACCGTAAAATTAAAAGCTCTTTAGAGCTCCTACCCTGCCCAACCACAAATTTGTATCTCAGTGGGTGTGGTAGATAAGGGAAGATAGTTAGGAATCGAATATCACCGCAGGTTTCTCATGGTTTCTAACGATATGTCTCATTCATACTAATTTGATATCTGTTTCTTTGGAAGTTGATGATAAATGGCTGGCAAAAATGTGTCATTCCCATTTCCAGCCAGCAAAGACCGTGAGTGAAGAATAAAAAAAATTCCTCCATTTTTTGGCGTAGTGTAAGAACACTCCAGAACTTTGAAAGACTAAGTTCACGTTATTACTTAGCAATCTTTACATTGCTTTTAGTGCTGAATATTTACATAATTTGTATGCTAAAAATGTGATAGAGTTTAAAATAAACTACAGAAGGAAAAAATTACTGAATGATTGAGAGGAAAGACAGCATAAAGTTCGCAATTGCAAGTAAAAATTATCAGTCCGTATTGGCGTTAAAATCAAGATAAATGAAAGCGGTTTCTTTGATAATTAACGAGAACAATAACATAAAGAAAATAAATTCAGTTCCAGCCGAAATCAGGGCCGGATTAAGAACTCTAAGGGTCCTTAGGCCATGCATATCTCTTGGCCCCCTTTTCTAATTTCAAATTTCCAAGACCAGATTTTTTTATTGATTTTAATTTAATATCTACATATGCAATTTTAAGTAGCAAATTTTCAAAAACTGAAGTAACAAAACATTTAATTGTGGGTATCTTTCAAAGGAGTTAAATTCAGTATCTCGTGAAAAAATTTAAAAGTAATTTTTAACAAATAAATTTAAAAAAAATTATTCTAATTTAAATGTTATTATCCGATCGGACATTTTTTAAATTAAAAAGTAAAATATTTTTTTTAAATTATAAGACAATATAATTCAAAACTTGCAAAATATAATTAATTATGAATTAATTTTCAGAAATTTAAATGATACTTGATGTTAATTTGTATTAGTTCGAGTGTACGATCCTTGTAAATTAAATGAAAGCACCTATTAAATTGCTATACTGCAAAAAAATTGGGCCCCCTAAGTTTACTTGACTCTTAGTCACTTACCTACTTTGCATATTTAATAATCCGGCCCTGGCCGTAATGCGTCTATATGTGTAAGACTGTCTATGGGCAAAGAAGTAACATATATAATTATTTTTTTTCATTATTATTTGTACGTGTGTGGTGTTTTTTCAATGGATTAAGATATTTGTACAAATTTTATATTATTTTTCAAGTACGAATCAAGTACTTTTATTTATATTTTTCTAATGTATCCAAAATTTCTTACAAACAACTTTGAATATTTTAATTGAGCAATATTCAAAGGATTCATGTTAGAATTCACCAAATTTTCTGAGAAAAAGGAAGCCAAATTTTGTAAAAAAATTTCTTATTTGTGAATAAATGTCCTATATACTCAAAAATGTTATATATTTTATTTTTTAAGTTTATTTGCACTTTTAATCTTTTCACTTCCCAGTATAAGGTTCCCTAAGAGAAAATAAGGAACACACTTCAAAAGAAAGAGGGGGGGGCGAAGTTTTGGAATTTGCCCTGGATGCCATTTTATGCAGGTACGCCACTGGTTATTATTAATGAGTTTTTCATGGGAACAAGAGTTATTCATCGTGTCCTTAAACAATTCTTTACTAGACTCTGTGCAGTTCAGTAGTCACCTTAGCGTGGAGAGGACGCATCTCCCTGGTTCATGATTTCGTTGCCGGGTAATTTCGCTATAGTACAAGACAGGTAACCGTGTTGAATCAGAAATATTCTGTTCAAATATGGTAGTTAATTTCCAACTGCATTAGGATTATAACAGGAATACTTCACTCGGTTGAAAAATATGGTCTGCGGCTTTTACTGTTCTGTTCAGAGCCAGATTTACAGAACTCTGTGCCATAGGCCTCAGCATATTTTGCACCCTTATCAAAAACGTTTGCACATAATTTGAAATTTAATATACAATAGTTTATCTCTGAAACATGTAACTACTTATTAAAATCTTCATAATCCTTGAACCATATTAAACTTTTAATTCAAAATTGCACTAATTGTGAAATAACATAAAATTAATACCTGCAAAAATATTACATCGAATTTCTGGAAATCGTGTGAAATACCTACTGGAGCTTCTTCGTTCGTGCTTTTCTCCTTGAATAGGTTTGAAGGATCATTGAAGTGGACGGATCTTATTAAATTGATTTCAATGCATGGAAGTACGAGGACAAGAAACGATATGGTCCACAGGAGGCAAAAAAATGTATCGTTCAATATATTTAATGTAACTTTTAAAAACATTCTATATGTCCTTTTCAAAATAATACTGAAAAGTTTGTAAATATTTGGTGTAATGTCTTTTGCGTATGCGTCCCCTGACAGCTTCGCCCTAGGTTTAAAGAAACAACACTGCCCGGAAATGGTAGCTAAAATTTTTAAATATTGTTGTCAACACCCTGTACTCCGGGGTACTTTTAGGTGTCTATTAATTTTTCGCCCCTAACTTTTGCCAAACAATCGCCGCCACTGGTGGTAAATAAAGCAAACACAATCTATCAAAGTTATAAAATAAAAATGGTAATTCTGTGGTAAAATTTTAAATTCTTTTGAACTTCAAGCAGTCATTTTCTAACTAACAGAGTTTTATTGCATTGCTTACCTTATAAGCCATCTTAATTTTTGGTATTGGGAATTTGGTATGCGTTGACCATATGAAGTGGCACCGAATAGTAGATTTAAGCAAAATGGAATTCATGATATATGACTTTCTACACTTTCAGTGACGATATTTACTGCTTATAACAAAATTATCTGTTTTATAACAATCAAAATGTCTTCTGTGCAATCAGTCATCTCTTCTATTTTGAGTAAAATCTTGTTTTCTGTCCGTGTATATGCGAAAACGATAACACAGAAACGGAACAAATTATTTAATAGAAATTGACATGTGGTCTTTAATCCCAAACTATATCAAATTTTGTAACAAATTCTTCAAGAATTCTGAAAACGAAAATGATTTCGGCTCACTCAGTTTCACAGAAAGATGATAATGATTTGTAACTTTCATCAGTGATTTTGTTTGTTGTGAGCAATACTTCTAAGGATTTTCGGGACAATAGCATGAAATCAGGAAGATATAAAGGTTTTCTTAAAAATTCCCAAATTTGTTCTCGTGGTTTTTGCTTATAATGTGCAGAGTTTTTATTCAAATTATATAAAACTGACAGTTAAGTGTTGGAAAATTAATTATATTCTAATTAAAAAGTGTAAGTGAAACAATTTCACTTACCTCATTTCTCGGTAGAATGCGAAGTGCATCTGCATAGCAGATTCAAGTCATCTAAATAAAAGGCATATTATTTAATCCATTTTTGACCACAGAGTGGGAATCGGAGCACTGCCTTTTGAGAGATAATGAAATTTATTAAGCGAAGCACATCACGGCACATACACACGAAAAGAACAGAAGACAATTATGCAGATTTACAAGGAAGTTCAAGTAGAGGTATGAGTTCAGAGTTCAGACCGGAGTTTAAGCGATGCCATCTATTGGCGTACAGAAGAGTTGTTATAGTTTCTTATTCTGGAAAAACACATATATGCAACACCCCTACTTGTTTTGTGAATAAGAAACAGTTTTTAATTGCAAGTTTGTTCGATGATGTTCAAACGCAGGACGTGGTAGTGGTTTCGTCAGGATATCGGCCGTCATCTCCTTGCTTTGGCAGTATTCTAACTCAATCATACCAGTCTCTCTGAGGTGTCGTATGTGATGAAATTTCACATCTATATGTTTCATTCTTGAATGATGCTTGTCAGATTGTGACAGCTTAATGCAAGACTGATTGTCTTCATAAATTGTAACTGGTAGAGGCTGTGGTAAGTCCAGGTCTTTTGTTAGGTTTATCAGCCATACGACCACTTGTGCAGTATTGGCTGCTGAAACATATTCAGCTTCGGTTGATGAGAGTGCAACACAGTTTTGCCGTTTTGACATCCATTGAATTGTGCAATTTCCAAGTTTGAATACACTCCCGCTGGTTGATTTTCTGTCTGATTTATCATTTGCCCAATCTGCATCGCAGAAAGCAGTCAAGATTGGTTCTTTATCCATGTTGATAATCAATTTCAATTCAGCTGTTGTTTTCAGATATCTTATTATCCGTTTCACAGCATTCCAGTCTCTCTCTCTGGGTTTTTCATTTCTTCTGCTTAGGATGTTGACAGCTACTGCAATATCAGGTCTTGATACTGTTGCTATATACAGTAAAGCCCCTACTGCTTTTCTATACTGGGTATTGTTTGGTAGTAGATCATCTTCTCCTTCTTGTTTCAAATAATTTGGGTCCATGGGAATGCTAGTTGGTTTTGCTTCTTTCAGGTTAAATTTTTCTACAATTTCTTCAATTTTGTTCTTCTGGTTCAAAGCGAAATTTCCTTCTTTAGTTCTTTCAATATTTATTCCTAAGTAGTAATTTACTTCACCAAGATTTTTCAATTCGTATTCTTCTTCTAATTCTTTTATAATCTTTCTTATATCTTCTTCTTTTCCAGCAATGAGCAAATCATCTACGTATACAATAATGTACATTGGATTTCCGTTGTTTGCGAATTTAAATAAACATGGATCCGCTTTACTCTGTTCAAAACCATATTTAATAAGCGATTCTCCAATTTTAAGATGCCAAGCTCTTGCGGCTTGTTTTAAACCATAGATGGCCTTGTTTAGTTTACAAACCTTCTGTTCTTGACCTGCTTCAATGTAGCCTTCTGGTTGGGACATGTAAACTTCATCTTCTAAATTTCCATGTAAGAAAGCAGTTTTAATATCGACGTGCGTAACGTTTAAATTTTTGTATGCAGCTGCAGCTAAGAAAGTTCTTATAGTAGTATATGTGACTACTGGTGCGAAGGTTTCGTCATAGTCAGTTCCGAATTTTTGAGAGAATCCTTGTGCGACTAGCCTAGCTTTATATCTTTCGATATTGCCTTTTGAGTCATATTTGGCTTTGAATGTCCATCTACAACCGATGACCTTTTTTCCTGATGGTGGTGTTACTAATTTCCAGGTTTCATTCTTTTGAAGAGATTTCATTTCTTCTTTTGTCGATTCGATCCATTTTTGTTTTTCATAAGGATTTTCCATCTTTAAGACATCATTCCAGCTTTTTGGTTCTTTAATTCGTTCAGGATTTGCAAAAAAGGCGAATCTCTCAGGAGGTATACCTTTTGTTTTTCTTTCTGATCTTCTGTGTTGACTGCTTTGTATTTGTGAATTACTCAATTCATATTCATCATCTTCACATGGATTTACTTCGGTTCTTTCATTTATTTCTCCTTCTTCCATTGAATGATTTTCTTCGTGTTCCAGTTCTAATTCAACTAGTTGCTGTGTTGTTTCGTCTTGTTTTTGAAGTTCTTTTGCTTCTTTCTTACCATATGGAGGAGGATTTTCGATAAATTTTACAGTTCTGCTTATCTTAATTTTGTTGTCCCCTAAATAAATTCTGTAACCTTTAGATCTGTAATCGTAACCTAAGAATATTCCCTCAACTGCTTTACTATCTAGCTTTCCGCGTTTCTGCTTCTGTATGTAAGCATAAGCTTTGCATCCAAAAACTCTAATATGGGATAAATTAGGTTTACGATTTGTCCAGAGTTCGTAAGGTGTTTTTCTTTTTGGTTTTGTAGGGAGGCGGTTTTGTAAGTATGTTGCTGTCATTGCTGCTTCAGCCCAAAATCTTTGAGGTAGGTTTGCTTCAGACAGGAGACATCTTGTCATCTCAATGAGAGTACGATTCTTCCGTTCTGAGACTCCATTATGTTGGGGTGAATAAGGTACAGTCAGCTGGTGAACAATTCCTTGTTCCTTTAGAAAATCTTCGATTTCTTTTCCAATATATTCTCCTCCGTTGTCACTTCTAAGAACTTTAAGCGTCCTTCCAAATTTGTTTCGTGTCATCGAAATGTATTCCTTCAATTTAGAAAGAACTTCATCCTTTTTTGAGAGAAGATATATCATGGAGTATCGAGAGTAATCATCTACAAAGGTAAGGATATAGTATTTCCCACTTACACTTTGTGTCGGCATTGGTCCACAGAGGTCGCTATGTACCAAATCAAGTGGATGTGTAGCTCTATATTTTGCTTCTTTAGGATAAGGAAATTCTGACAGTTTATTTTTAATGCAATGAATACAGTCACCTATGTGTTGACAATTATCTAGCTGAATACCGTCAGCAAGATTTTCTTTTACAAGTTGCTTGATAGAGTTTATATTGCGGTGTCCAAGACGCTTGTGCCATAAATAAAGGCAATTATGATTATTACAGTTATATGCAAAATTATGATTTGAAACTTTATCTTCATGCATAATTACTTCATAAAGACTATTGTTATTTGAAATTGCTTCTAAATATACAGTTTTATCTTTCATTACAACACATTTGCTTTTGTTAAAGTTCACAGTGAAACCTTTTTCGGTAATTCTTTTTACTGACAATAAATTACACTCTAACTGTGGTAAATAATAAGCATTTTGTAAACATATCTCATGGATACCGTCTTTCGTTATGGTTTGAAAATAAATTTTCCCAATACCTTGTGATGAGATGATTTTCCCATCTGCAACGATTATTTTTATTGAGTCCGCAGTTTCATCTAGAGAGGAGAATAAGCGCTTGTCATTAATTAGGTGTTGACTAGCGCCGGAGTCGATGAAAAAAGAAACTTTTGCTTTACTTCTAGTATCAGCAATTGCGAGAAGTGTGTGTTTAGAGTCTGAAAGTGAACTTTCGATTATGATGGGTGCTGAGTCAGTTATAAAAGTAGTTGGGTTTGTTTCATTATACACTGTTGAAGAGAGCGTTGATTTATCATTTTTATTCTGGAGCTCTTCTTTTATTTTTGTTTCGTTAAGGATGTTTTGTTTTTCATGTATCTGCATGCATACTGACGTTCTATCACGGTTTTGACCTTGACTTTCGTTTGGTTTTTGCGGTCTGACTTCCTTTTTGAATGGAAATCTTTTTCTAGATCCATAATTTTTGTTTAAGTGATAGCAAAAATCTCTTAAATGACCGGGTTTTTTACAGAACGTACAGAATTTGTCATTTTTATTTTGATTACGGCTTTTAAATGAGACGTTCGTTTTGAAAGCTTGCGCCAAGTTTCGATCTGAATCTTGTTCCTTACGACGATTGTATTCATCTGTTAATTTGTTTTTAATCAATTCTGGAGTTAGTTCATTTTCCGGCCTAGCTTCTAGAGCCGTTATTAAAGTGTCGTAGGACTTAGGAACCGAAACTAACAAAAGTGCAGCGATATGGTCGTCTTTAATTTCTTCACCTACGGCTTTAAGCTTGTCAATTAATTCGAGCATTTGAGCGATGTGTTCGTTCATGTTACCGTCTTCTGACATTTTTGTTGCGTATAGTTTTCTTAGCAGAAATAGTTTGCTAGATAAGTTACTTCTTTCATGAATAGTTTTAAGCTTATTCCATGTTGCTTTCGCTGTTGTTTCATATTTAATATGAATAATTTGTGAATCTTCAATACAGAGATTTATAATTGCTCTAGCTTGTCTATCTTTCTTTATATATTTCTCATCTGGTTGAGACGGCGTGTCGTCTTCAATAAGATGAAACAGATCCTCTTTAATTAGAATCATTTCCATTTTGAATTTCCATACGGAATAGTTGTTAGCATTAAGCTTAACAATTTGAGGATTGTTTTCTTTGACAGATAGCATTGTTTTGAAATTATAGTTTTCTAACTTAAAGAATCTTATAACGTTCTATATCACTTCGCAATTCAATTCTATTTCAGCGATTCAGTCTCATAATCTGTTGGAAAATTAATTATATTCTAATTAAAAAGTGTAAGTGAAACAATTTCACTTACCTCATTTCTCGGTAGAATGCGAAGTGCATCTGCATAGCAGATTCAAGTCATCTAAATAAAAGGCATATTATTTAATCCATTTTTGACCACAGAGTGGGAACCGGAGCACTGCCTTTTGAGAGATAATGAAATTTATTAAGCGAAGCACATCACGGCACATACACACGAAAAGAACAGAAGACAATTATGCAGATTTACAAGGAAGTTCAAGTAGAGGTATGAGTTCAGAGTTCAGACCGGAGTTTAAGCGATGCCATCTATTGGCGTACAGAAGAGTTGTTATAGTTTCTTATTCTGGAAAAACACATATATGCAACATTAAGTAACAATATTCCATCGGAGACTAATAGTAAAATTCAAAGTAAATGATTTGAATATTCAAGGAAATGCGATTATCTATAGTAAATAATTTTTACCTCCGCAATGTGCAGAAAGAAGTACCATTTTTCTGTCAACATATCAAAGCAAGATACATAGGGCAACTTACTGACCGAGCGAAGTGAGGTCTACATTTTAACTCGACCGTTCAGCATTTTGTCCGTCTGTAAATTTACTTGTTTCGCAATATAAACAATAAAAAACTATGTATTTGTAATAATTTTTATTTTAAATTCCTTTCAGGATGGGACCATTTATTTGATTTCAATGTTTTGGCAAGTCAATGGTGAATTTGAAACCATTAAAACATTTGAAACATTTTGGTAAAGGCGAGACATGCAATTGTGATTTGGATAATACTGATAAAAGTAGACTTTTAAATGTAATTTTGTTAATACGTATTTGAAATTCTGGTAATATGAACAAAACAGTGACTTAATATTAATTTTTTTAATACTGATTAATGGAAAAATTTGTGGAAATAATTCGCATTGAAATGAAAAAAGAAAAGACAATGATTAGATCATAGTGCAAGGTTGACAGTTGTTTTTTCCAGTTAAGTTCCATTTAATACTGTTTTTCTCCTTACGTGAAGATTTTTAAACGATTCTACCAAAAGGGTCATGTTATAAAAATTTTAAGAAGATTATCTTTTAATTTTGTTGTCTATTTTCGCTTATTTATGACCACAATTTTCATATTGTCCAGATGAATACCAATATTATTATTCCATCAAAATATTTATTCAGTCCTCACGTTCATTTGCCACTGTTTAGGTTATGATAGCAAAAATTTCTTTCTTGGGAAATTAATGTATCATAAGAATTTTATTTTTTTTTATTTCCAGTGCATTTCTGAAATATCCCTTTAAGATCGAGTCCATACGATCGTGCTGGTTAGAAACTAGCTAGAATTTCTGCTTTTTTGGAAGTTGTATGTAATAAATGCTAGTAAAGATCGACTGTTCTGTTTTCCAGAATATCAATAGTATCTATCTTTTGCAAAAGACGGCAGAGACAGTCCATATTTCAATATAGTCACGTTTAATTTGTTGGTAATAAAATGCGCACTAAACATTTGAATTACTTATCTGTCGCAATTAGGTAATTATTAATACATTTTTAATTGCTTTGATACAAATTGCTAATTTAATGTTGAAATATACGAAAAATAGAAAAATATGTTAATTAAGAGTTAATTTTTTAGCTCGTTAGGTGTAATATTTTTTTATCCGCACGATAGTCCGGGTTCCGCGTGAAAACTTGAAAGGGGCACTATTTCCTCTTTAGATCCAAAGGTATAATTTAAGACCAATTTTCACAAAAATCGAGATTAATGCTGTTGCTATAATTATGTAATACCATATATAATTAGTTTATTAATTTTGCATAAATCAACATCATTAATAAATAAATAAATTAATTATACAAAATTGATAGATGATAGCATGGGGCCATCCAATGCTTTGTACAGTGGGATTTAAGGGCTTTGAATGGAAAGAAACATTTTTTGTAAATAAAACATGAATGTCCATTAAAATAGTCCCGAGATATCAAGAGAATATTTTAAAAAATTTATCTTAAAAAATACATGGATGATGTCCTATCACATGACTATAAATATATTACAAATAAAGTAATTTTTCTGCTTTTACCTTTAGAGTGTGGGACGCATATGTCTCACCGTCCCTCAACGGTCTTCAGTACTCCCCGGGACCATTCCGTGACTCGTAGTGCCGTTTGTTATTTTTCTGTTACACATGGAGCATAAAGTAAGTCACTTAGCTCATTTTTTCAAGTGTCTCGGAAGAATATGCATCTCTAATTGTAAAGGAAGATTTTCCTTATGTCATCACTCAAAGTGACGATTTCTTCCATAGTAGCAGCTTTGAAAGTTTCGGAACAAAGCAGTCAAGTTTCTTTCCCCACTTTCTATCAGTGAAATCCTATCACCCTCCTTGGTTTGTTAATGGCGAACCAAGAATACTTTATTATCGGTACGTGTTCGGAATTATTCAGTTCCGACAAAGAAACAAGGTGCAAACCAAATTTACACTGTGTTCAGCAAAAAGTACATCTGGAAAGACTCCGCCAGTCTTGAATTATCTTACAAAATGCTGCGAGATCCCTGCGTGAATACATTCAGTATTCGGAACGAATCTATACACAATAGGGGAGATCTAAAGAATAGGCGGAAGGTAAACTGAAAGGGGCCTTCGGACATTCCGAAAGACGCTGCTATTTAAGATTTAAGTTCCACAATACATATACAAACAGTTTTTTTCAGATGACTTTGTTTTGTGTTGAACATAAAAAAATCTATTTCTGTCTTCTTTATATTAAAAGTTTATCCGTATATTTCATATTATTAAAATGTCTAAAAGGAGTAAACACTTACACAAGAAAGAAAGAAAAGACAAAAAAATATGCGGTGCTTATATTTTTTACAGTATTTTAGTAAAACCTAAAACTACCTATAAATTTTTTTAAAAAATAATATAAAGATGAAAATATTTCCTGTCTTAAAGGGTTGTTCTGTCACACTGGTTTCTGCATTTTTTTAATAAAGTTTTTGTATATTTTTGAGTAAAATTTTAACCTAATATTGATTGTAATATTATACATTTATTGTAAATATAAAGTGCATATATGGGGACAAAGAAGGTACTTCCTCGAGAGATAAATTATGATGACCGGTGACCCTGCAAATAATGCTGTCTTCAAAATAAATAACATTGGATGAACGTTTAAAAATGGAGGTGAAAAGCAAATCTTAAATTATTTTATTAGAGGGAGGGGCGAGATGTACTGTTCGCAGAATAACTAATGTAAAAATTCGAATTGAATACCATTGATATTCAGAATGATATATTCATTGTAGCGATGAACATTTCTGTTTTTCGCTAAGAAAGGCTAAATGATGAGCGGTTTTCGACAAATTGATGTTTTTAAACTTGAATGTTTGAACATTAATCTTCGAATTGTAATTTAAATTGTGTATATAATTTATAAATTTGCATTAGTTTTCAGCGTATTCAACATTTATACAATTTCATAAAATTAATCGTAAATTCAAGTTTAATGAACATCAAATTGTGGAATAAACATCTTCATTTAGCTTCTCTTAGAGAGAAACACAAATTTCTCTCTAAGCGATATTTGTGTGCAGAATGCATATATCTTTCTTAATCTGAAAGGTATTCTACAGGAATTTTTATATAAGTTTAACCATAAATCTTGCTCTAATATTTTGAAAAAAAAATTATGCTATATTTCGCACATGCACAGTTTAATACTAGTTCTTCTGTGAACAGTAGACATCGCCCTTCCACCCCAAAATATATCTAAGATTTTCTCATCAATTTCTTTTAAAGTTTTAAAATGCTTAGCCATTGTTGTTATTCATTGTGAAGACAGCATTGTTTATAGGGACACTGGACATCATAATTTGACTCTCGAGGAGGTACACTGGTGTCCAATTCTTCAGATGTGACAAATTTTGAGTTAATATGGATACAATGGTTTGCAATCTGTTGAGGGGAGCCGTGGCACATACAGTGGTCGGAGCTCACATATTACAGTTAATATCTCATCACAACGGCATATGGCGACCAGAAAGTGATGAAGACGAAAAAGAGATCTCGACTCATCCCGTTTCATAGAAAACTGATAACGGATATGAGAGAGCATATATATATATATATATATGTGTGTGTGTGTGTGTGTGTTTTTGTGTGTGTGTGTGTGTGTGGTGTGTGTGTGTGTGTGTGTGTGTGTGTGTGTGTGTGTTTTCGTAAAAATACGAAAATATTATAGAAAATATAAAGGTTTACTTAAAACATTCCAAATTTTGCTTATTACATACAGCGTTTCCAATCAATTTATACGAAACTAACATAATACGTGACAATATTTTAGGGAATGTTCTAAAATTTGAAGTAAATGCATTGAAAAATAATTGAAATATGAGCGTTTGTATTAATTAATTTTTAAATCCCCATGTGCTAAAACAGCATATTTTTTTTTATAATTTCAAAGTTAGATATAGAGGCATTTTATATATTTTCTTAACAAATCCTAAGTTTTCCAGTTTAAAACCGTTAAGTTTAAGAAAGATATCGGCATTGTGAGAACTGCATTGCTTTTGTTCTTTAAGAGAAATTAAATTATGAGCGATTTCTCACAAACTGATATTTAAAAATTAACGACGATTACGAGTAGTAATCGTCAAATTGCAATTGTATGTATTTAATTTGTATACCTAATGTTTTAAATTTATATGAGTATTCAGGATTTTCAACTTTCATACAATTCAATATTACTGTACGAAGATTCCATTTTAAAAAATATCAGTTTGTCGAGAAAACCCTCATCATTTTGTTTCTCTTAGAGAACAAAAGCAATTAAGCTTTTTCAGTCTTTCTGAATCTTAACGGTAGCCCACTGTAATTTTTATATAAACTGCCCTATATATCTTACTTTTAAATAATGAATGGAAAATTATGCTATGTATTGCGCATGTGCATTTAAAAATTAATTAATACAAATATTCATATTTACTTTATTTTTCAATGTATTTAATTCGAATTTCAATGCAATGCGTTTCTAAAATTTTGTCATGTATTCCCTAAGTTTCGTATAATATGGTTGGAAACACTGCAAAAATATAAGTAAAAAATATGTTAATCTTTATTACTTCCCGAATATTAGTGGTATTTTTACAAATATGCATGTAAATATTATGAACATCAAACGAAATCATTGATGAAAGTTTCATCTCGATATCAGCTTTCTGAGAAACGGGATGAGTCAAAATCCCTTTTCGTCTTCATCACTTTCTGGTCGCCCCTAAATTAACTTCGTGATGAGATTTTCACTGTAAAAAGTGATTTCCGACTACTTCATGCCCCACCTTCTCTGCAAATGATTTCAAACCATTGTATCCATATTAACATCACATTTGTCGCATCTTAGGAATGTTGCTAAACATTTGGCTAACAGTGTACCATTTTTGTCCCCATATATTCTCTATGTTTCAGAGCTATATTGACAATGAATGTACAGTCGTTGAAAAATAAGGAGCCACCCAACATTATTCCGCCGCTGTTCATTTTATCTTAAAGCAAAAGGTTCCAATTTTCAGGAAATAACGTCTACTAATAGATTCCATGTCTAAAAAGTCCATACATATTTATAGTTGCACTAGCTTCAAACTTTCCAATGATAACAAACATTTTTATCACCGGATTTCAAAACTGCATGAAATGTTATGCTCGGATACCAAATTTCATTATCCAAGTTCAATAACTTTTGAAATTATAAGCAAATAAAATTTTGAGTCTTTAATGCTAAAGTAAAATTTTGAATTTTTATTGATAATTTTTATTGAAATAATATAGTTTTTGACCTATAATTTTTTTGTAATAGTTTGAAGAATTCTACACATTCTGCACTTATACTTTTCATTTAGAAATAATTTTAAGCTCATAAAATATTTTATCATATTGGAGGTTCAAAAATTTTTGAATAACAACACTTATAAATTTTAACAGTAATCGATGCAGATGGCTATTTCCTACGCCCATGCAAAATTCCAGCTTATTCATACGAATAGTTTTGAAGTTACATTCAATTTTCTTTTTTCGCTGTAATTCGATGCACTTAAGGGGGCGGAATATATTTCGAAACCGGCATAATTTTAAATATAATCATTATGCCGCTTTATTTTATAAAATTTAAATACATTAATATTTAGATATTTATATGTATAAATTAATTTTTTTTAAATTAAAGTGATGTAATAATAAACTGTATATTTTTTCGCTAAACGATTTACCATTGTAATAGTTTTACCGATTGCAAAATATAGATCATTACTGAAAATAACATTTAAAGTGCGAAATAATTTAAAATGCTACTACCGACATTTAAACACAAGCAGAGAACTTCTCTATCTAAATGTGGAGACGACCCCTTTTATGTCGATAACACAAAATGTCAATATCTTCCAATTTAATAATGATATATTTACTAAAATTAATGTCCAGGGTACTTTTTCATAAGAAATTTATTTATGGCAAGAAAAATGGGTGTTGCCATTGAAAAATTTGAAGTTAATGCAATTTTAAATATGTAGATGACCCCTAATGAAATTTTCAACCTTGGAATCTTTTAGTATACATTATTTCCTGTTCAAAGTATCTTTGGTTTTAAGAAGCAATGAACAACGGCGGAATATTGCTAGGTGGCTCATCCCCCCCCCGACTGTACAATACTACACATCAAAACTGTGAAGAGATTTTAGTTCCAAACAAATACAAATAATTTATTAAAATAAAATGCAGAAATGGATGTGCTGAAATATCTCAGCAATGCAATGAAATAAATTCTTATAAGACATTAATATCCCGAAAAAGCAATTTTTACTATCATAGCTTTAAGAGTGGCAATAGCACTTGTAGATGGAAGAAGTATCTTGATGAATAAATATTTATCAACACAATTTTCACATTTCCGTGAAAAATGCGCAAAAAACCGTTACAAGAATAACAGATAAACTTCTTCAACATTTTATTATACACTGGAGAGCCAAAAAAAAAAAAAAAAACTGGTGCACGTTCTTAATATCGTATCGGGACCCCAGGAGCACACAGAAGTGACGCAAAACGACGTTGCAGGGACTCGACTGGTGTCTGAAAGTATCCTGGAGGAAATTCACACCATGAATCCTGCAGGGGAGTCAACAAATCCATAGGAGTGCGAGGTGGTGGAGATCTCTTCTCAACAGCATGCAGCAAAGCATCCCAATGCATCCAACCTTCAATAATGTTCATCCTGGGAATTTAGGTGGCCAATGGAAGTGTCTAAAGTCAGAAGAGTGTTCCTGGAGCCACTTGGCAGCAACTCTCGATGCGTGGGGTGTCGCATCGTCCTGCTGGAACTGTCGCAATCCGTCAGAATGCAGAATGGACATAAATGAGTGTAGGTGACCGGACAGGATGCTTAAGCACCTGTCACCGGTCAGAGTCGTCTCTAGACATATCAGGGGTCCCATATCACGCCAACTGCACACGTCCCATACCATCACAGAGGCTCCACCAGATTGAATAGTCCCCTGTTGACAAACAGGGTCTATGGATTAATGTCTCCATACTCGTACACGCGCATCCGTCCGATACAATTGGAAACCAGACTCGTCAGACCAGGTAACATGTTTTCAGTCATCAACAGTTCAATGGTAGTGTTGCCTGGCCCAGAAGGGGAGTAAAGCTTTGTGCCGTGCAGTCAACAACGGTACATGCGAATGGGCCTTCGGCTCTGAGAGCCCATATTAATGACGGTCTGTTGAACAGTTCGCACGCTGAAAGATGTAGATGCCTGTCTCGCTTAAGGATTCGCGTCTGACGTCAATGGTCCATTTTTTCCAAGGTCTTTTTCCGGCTGCACCAATGATGGAAATTTGATATTTTACCAGATACCTGATATTAACGGTACACTCGTGAAATGGTCGTGCGCGCAAATCCAAATTTCATCCCTACTTCGGAGATGCTATGTCCCATCTCTCGTGCGCCGACTATAACGCCACGTTCAAAGTCACTCAAATCTTGAAAACAAGCTATTTCAGCAGCAGGAACCGATCTAATACATTTGTCAGACATCTGTTGTCTCATATAGGCGTTGCCGGCCTCATCGGGTTACGATGATCGGTTGCATATCTCCGTTATTTGCATACGTACGAATGTACCAATTTTTTGGCTCTTCAGTGTATGTATAGTTTTTTAGTATCGCTAAAGAACCTGTCACGAAAAGAGAAAAACAAGAAAAGGAAAAAATCTATCAACAAGATACCAATGATTTTATTTCTCTCTCTCTTTTTCATTAATACGAATTATTTATTATTATTAATACGAAATCTTTGCTTCATCCATATTAACACTGTGGCAGCGTAATATCTGTTTTATCGGTATGAACAAAATTACCATATTGCTTTCCTAAGCCTAAAAGGCGTATTTCAAGAAACTATACCTTTTTGCCATAAACATTTTAGTAAATATATATTGCTCTAGTTTAATGAGGTACGCATTAGGGTGGGCCGAAATATGCTAAAAAAATTTTTTTTTCGAAATCGCTTTTGGCATAGTGCGCAGAAGTTGCGCAATACGCCTGTCAAAACTTACAAAACTTTTCTTGAAAATTGCTCAATATTTAGCCTCGACCCTTTGACATTGAAAAACAAAAAAAAAAATGAGAAAAATCGTTACTATGAAAAAAATTTATTTTGAAAATTTTATTTTGAAAAAAATTCAAAATTTTTTACTGGTATACAATGAAAATAATGGGTCAGTTAGAATCCACAAAATTTTTTATCAATTTCTCTCAATGTTTAACCGCGCTCCTCTGACATGAAAAAATGGAGAAAAATGAAAAATATATCGGATTTTCTAAAACACTGTACTATGAAAATTAATTTTCGAAATTAATATTGACATTAATTGATAAATTAAATAGTACTAGAAATAATAATAATTCTATAATTATTGTGTAATTTAACTTTTTATTCAATTTTTTTGCGAAATTAATACTAGCATAATTTATCTTGAATTATATGCAGACAGAATACATATTAGAACAAAAATCTGCGAATTTGAAATGTATATAATAATACCTAATACATATTGAATATTAGGTGTTAGTGTCCCTTGTTGTCGAACGTTGGAAGTTCTTTCCTTGCTTGAAATTTGGCACGAATATATCCATCTCTTGCAGTGTCACTACAAAATTTCATTGCAGCTTCATATATTTGTTTAACATATCGTTCAACAGATTGCGCGTGACATAGAAATTCCTCGAAAGTTGGTGCTGGAAACTGTTCTTCTTTACACATTTCTTTCAAGTCTTTGTCCTTTATATGCAATGTAATAGGTGGCTCTGTTACAAGACAGTTTTGCCAATCAATTAAATCAATATAATCGGCTCTTTCGAAATTGAGTTTAGGAAGCCTGAAGAAACGCAAACCACCCGAGTTCTTCGTCTTCTTATCTCTGGCATCTAGAAAACGCCTAACTGCTAATTCCCGCATGTATTTTCTAGAATCATGTAGCATTGTTAATAATAGGTGTTCGGGATGCGCAAAATATGTATTGTTTGAAAATACTTTGTAAATAATTTACCGAACTTTTCTGGAAGCTGCCTTGCAAGGGGAATCATAATACAGAAATGTTAGGCACCATACTGGCAATTTGATTTCATTTTTTATCTCAAACCACATTGGAGCATAAACCAGCATTACATTCTTCACGAGTATTATAAGATTCTGTCATGGAGTGTCAATGTATAACCGTAACAAACGGTTTGCGGGGGTCAGCCATCTTGCCTGACTGATTTACCTGGGCTATTGTAAGTCACGCTGGAAGAGCAACTATAATCTTTTAAGGCAAGACAGATGCGATATAAATATTGTTGGTCAGTTCTTAGCTCTTTGATATCTTTCAGAACCAAAGGCTAAAGAGTACAATCAATTTGATCAAATTTGACAACTGGATTTTTCACAATCTTTTAGAAGCAATCCAATAGGTCCAGAATACGAATATGTTCCCTTTTCTCAACCGTCCATTTCCAGAATGAAGTGCCTTAGTGGCAACTCATTAGAATGTAATATACATATACTCCATTGTAAAGGTCTTACAATGTATGTCTCAAGCAAACGTATTACTCTTCCTTTCCATCCCGTATTCACATTTCTTCCGTCACATCCGGTAACCGATAGGTTCTGAGAGAACTCATATTATACGTTTTTGTAAATTTGATAATACCTTGGGCTATTTCTTTTGCACTTTCACCAGCAGTTAACGATATATGACCTGTATACTTGCTACCTGGTTTCTCTATTAATGCTACATGCGCTTCTGATGTTAAGGATAGGTTTTATATAAATACATATATATACACTGGTGAAATAAATTAAGAGAATCTGCATATTTTATCGAATTTCACGAAAAGAACTGAAGTGAATGTAAAACCACTGCTTCTAGACGAAAATGCAAATCTTGTACGTCAAATACGTAAGCGTACACGTGTGTGGTGTGTGTGTAGGCGGAGCTAGTAGAGAAACAGGCTTGATAAGCGCGCGTAAGGCAAGACGCATTTCGTTCGCTAGCACACCTCGGCGAATTTCTTGGTGTTATTTTGCATAAATCGGTAAAATTCAAATTGTAACAGTAAAAATGAGTAACCACCAACGTTTAGATGATGGAATGAGGTGGCGAATTATGGGGAGGCTAGAAGCAGGCCAATCTCAAGTCCAGATTTGTAGAGAGTTCAATTTAACGCCCAGCGTCGTGTGTAACTTATGGAAGCAGTTCCAGGATACCGGATCCATCGAGAGAAAGCCTGAGCAAGGTCGTCCAAGAGCCACCACGGCCACAGAAGATCGTTATTTGTCCATTATAGCGAGGCGTAACAGGGGTGCTACAGCTTCTCAGCTCACCCGTGACTTGTATGCAGCCACAGGAACCCGTATATCAAGGGTGACTGTTTCCAAAAGACTTCATGAGACAAGGCTGTTTGCAAGAAGACCTGCTGTTTGCGTCCCGCTCACTTCTACGAACAGGAGAGTTCGTTTAGCATGGTGCAAAGAGCATAGATATTGGAGTATGGATCAATGGGCGACCGTTCTCTTCACTGAAGAGTCCCGGTTCAGCCTAAACACCGAGAGAACCAGGGACCCGCTACCTACCCTCCAATGTCCGCGAAATCGACCATTATGGCGCAGGGGTTTAATGGTCTGGGCAGGCATCATGTTGGATGGCCGAACACCTCTCCATATCTTTGAAAGAGTCACTGTGACTGGTGTGAGGTATAGGGATGAGATCTTGGAGCCCTATGCTCGCCTTTTCAGGGATGCTCTTGGTCCTGAGTTCATTTTAATGGACGATAACGCGAGACCACATAGAGCTCTTCTGGCCAACGAATTTCAAGAGAGTGAGGATATTCGCCGGATGGATTGGCCAGCCAGATCCCCAGACCTCAACCCTATAGAGCACTTCTGGGACGCTCTGGGGAGGGCAATTGCAACTCGCAACCCCCCTCCGAGAACCATCCAGGAAATGAAAGCAGCGTTGCTGAACGAGTGGGACCAATTGCTGATAAACTGCCTTATTTCAAGTATGAAATCACGCTGCAAGGCCTCTATACCTGTAAGAGGGAACCATACCCCCTATTAACCCATTTTTTTGTTTATTCTGCAACCGCTGTTTCATAACTTCAGACTCCAACGAGTGTTACGCACGATCATGCGTGTGTATTACAATTGTTGAATGGTTAATTGTTTTGTATTGTATCAATGTATGTACATATCAAATTTCATTAAAATCGGTCCAGTAGTTCTAGCGATAATCGACCAAGTCTGCAAATTCTATTAATTTCTTACACCAGTGTATATATAGGATAGGTTTTATTTGAGTTCGTGCATATTTTTAAATCAGCGAATAAATATCGAGTAAAATTTATTGAATTTTAGATGGGTTCTAGCTAACGTATTACGTAATATTTCCATTATATGCCAGTACTAATTTCAAAATTACTTTTCAAATTACATTTCTTCCAAAAAACCCAATTTTTCTTATTTTTCTCAATTTTTTAATATCAGAGGGGGCGGAGCTAAATATTGGCAAAATTGATAACAGCTTTTGAGGATTCTAATTGATCTATCGGGTAATATTTCCACTGTATGCCAGAACTAATTTCGAAATTAATTTTCAAGAAATATTTTTTGAAAAAAAAATAGATTTTTGTCTTTTTTCAATTTTTTAATACGAAAGGGGCGCGGTTAATTATGAAACGAAACTGATGAAATTTTTAGAGGGTTTTAACAGATCTATTGCACAAATTTTTCACACTATTCCAAAATCAATTTCTAAAAAAGTTTTTTCGGCCCATCCTAGTACACATATTCCTTTAGTGGTTTTCTACCATATTTCAATAAGATACGGCCTTTTTGCCTAGGAATAATGTCGTGCAGCTCACAAACATTACTAAGTAGGAAGAATCCAAAAATAAAATAAAAATTGAGATACGCCTTTTACGCTTAGAAGGGCAGCATTATATACGTCTGTTTATATCGTATTAATGAAATTGCGAATAAATGTTTGCTTTTATCAGTATTTGCAAATTATAGTCGCACATCTTACCTTTACCAAAATAATATTCAAACGTTTTAGTGACGCCAAACTCGCCATTGATTCGCCAAATCATCGAAATCAGTAAATTGCCCTCTAAGTCAAAACGAATTTTTAAAAAATAAGAAATAAAATATATGCACCGTTTTCTATTTCTTCAAGAAGCATTTATGCCAAATTCAAAGCAAATGGAACAAAGCTTTTGGTCGTAAGCAAATTTGCAGACAGACAAAATACTCAATGGTTGAGTTAAAACGCAGACATCTCACTTAGCTCGGTCAATTATTTACTTTAAATACTCGAATTTCTTCAATATTGAAAATATTATTTCACATTTTAATATAATGCTTTGCTGACGTATTGTAAGGTATTCTATACATTTTGTATGATTTTGTTGAAAATATTACACATTATAAGTAAAACGTAGACGGAGAAATTTGGGATTTTTGTAAAAAAAATCATTATATCTTTTTGTATATTCCGGCTATTTTTACGAAAAAACCAGAGGTTTATGCCTACAGCTCATAAAAACCATTGATGAAGTTTGAAATCTTTCCCAGCTTTCTGTGGGAGACTGGTGCAAATTAGACTGTCATAGAAATCAAAAGCTTTTACGGATTAAAAGACAGTTCGACGAATGGTAATTGGAAATATTCTTTATTACTACAATCACAAGATATTGTATGACTTTTTCACGATGTTTCCCGCTATTCTGAATGCCGCACAATATCGTGAAGATCACATGGCAATGTTGTAAACTAAAAAAATTATTAGCCTACCTGCGGAAAAGATGCTACCTATAAGTGTAATCATCTGTGTGAAACTTGAACTTCCTACTACCTAATATTTGGCTGCCAATTTGCTACAGAAATCTTTAAGATTTATGAATTTTTCATGCACCTCTTATCTTTTCTCTGTGTGAAAACAACCCAGAACTCACCGTATAGAGGTGCTTCATATGGAGTTCTACCCTTTGTTTGTTCCCTAACTTTTAGATAAATTACCATATAGAACTTGAAGATCTCAACTTTTTGTGTCAAACTTAAGTAATTCGATTCTGGACGTTACTTATCTTATGAGTCAATCTCGTGCAGAACTACCACACACATCAGATAATGATTGAGTAACTAATTTGAAGCAGCTCTCTACTGCTTGTCAATGACAAGGAAATCCTAAAATACCAATTTCAACAGGAACGTACCAAAATCTGTACCTGAAATCCATTATCAAAAATAGGTACTATAAATTCTGGTTCAGTAAAATGTAACTTAATGCCAGTCAATAAGATATATGTAGTCATCTGCCTAGAAATTTCTGTAAGAATTTTAAATTCATTAATGACTCGTTCTATTTTAGCAATTTACCTACATTGAAATACGAAGGCATAACTTTTTCACGTGCTTTCTGATGGCAATGCCACCAAAATGTTTTCTGAATGGCAAAATTATGCATTTTCTTTGCAATGTTTGATCTATTATGCTTCTTAATTCTTTAGGCGGAAATCGACATTAAAACTTTCAAGCTCCCTGATGCTTCTATTTCGTTGAAACATATAACCTCAAAATTATATTTGCTTTCGTTAATCACCTGAAAGGATTCATTTCCCCTGGATACTTTCGTGACAAGTTTAATGATATATTTCCTCCCAATATTTCAGTACACATTTTCCAGACAGGGTTAACTTGCTTTAATTCATCAAGAGGAACATCAGACAAAATTATATCTATCTTTTCAAAGTTTATTACAGGCGTTTTTCATAAGATTCTAATTAGTTCTCGACAGTTTCCTTTTTATCAGTAGCTTTACCGTCCAAATGATGCAATAGATAATGTAATAGCATCTCATTTGCATGTAGCGAACAAACAATTGCAGCAGATGTTCTATAGAAAGCTATAGTTGTCTTATGATAGCATTTTAATACTTGAATTAAGTCCTGTACCATCACACCCAACAGCTTGCAACTTGGAAAGATAAACTTCTTTTTAAAAAAATTAATATGATTGTTTGCATATCATTAAAAAATCACCAAGATTCATAGATCCTGGTTTTCAAATTAGAACAATATGCTCTTCTGGTGTGTTGTTTCTAGTTACTAATTTTTCTTCCTTAACCATAATCAAACTTTTGTCTTTTAGGCCGTGAAAGTGACAATACTCCGATGATGAGTGTTTTCCCTCATTTTTTATTTTCAAGTCATTGAGAGATACTTAAAATATATGGGAGGATTACCATATATTTTAAAGCTGCATGTATAAGAACATCTTCTGATCTATCAGAAACACTAATTCTATCGCAAGCATGTGCTACATTTGGAAATGTAGTTCTCATTTGCAAAGTTTAAGAAGAATCTTAAATTATAATTTTGTTTTTCGTTCCACATCGTTTATGCTCAATATCTTCAGAGTCATCAGATAAATAATTTAAATATTCCCCATAACAAAAACAGAAAGTCTATTATATGTTTTTCTTCACTGTCTTGCAACTAAAGGTTTTGACTCCTTCCTGCAGTCTTTTCTTTGCGTTGCAATAATTTTTTCAAGCATTTTGCTTGCTTTAATTTCAGCCCTATTAGCCCAAGATGCTCTACAATATTTCTATAATATCATCACGATATTGTGAGGCATTCAAAATAGCGGAAAATGTCCTGAAGAATTCTTACACTATCTTGTTAATAGAATAACAGAGAATGATTATAATGATCATTCTTCGAACTGTCTTTTGATCTGTAAAAACTTTTGATTTCTCAGACAGTCTAATTTCAATCACTCTTGGTTCAAAATCAGAACTATTATAATTTATGAATGCGTTTTGGTTATTTTTGTGACAAATAAGGCAAAATAGCTTAATTTTAAAGTTATTTGGGAAGCCACAGATTCAATTTGATTTAGCTGAGATTTCTATTATAAATAGGCTTTGTAATAGGCAACGTTTCCATATACAGGCGTTACAAATTTACGCCTTTCATAATTTTCACTCCTTCCTACTGGTAATTCCACTCTAGTGCTGCTCTGCAATTCGTTCGCTCAATTCATTTAGCAAATTGGACTGACACTTGTTCCTTGAAATTCGCTTTTGATGTGTTAACACCTCGAATTTAGGATGGCGTGGTGTAATACATTGACTAAGAAATAAAGAATTTTTCAGTCGACGATAGATAATTTTAAAATACAAAGAAAACACATTGAAGATGATGTGGGAAAAAAGTGAAGTGGATAAGAAATGAAAACGATCCAAACGTAACGTAACTATCAACTAAATTTTCATTTTGAAGTTCTTAGAAAAAGCTTAAATATAAAATTTTCTTTTAATATGCAATATTGTATACAATGTATATTATTAATATATAATGCAATTTCATAGCAGCTATTTTTTGCAAGATGAATCAATAAGCGTAATAAAATATGTTAGTGCATTAATACACGCACACACACACTGACATTGGATGCGCAAATCATCAAAAGTGTCTATAACGATAACCTGTTTATAACAATATATTTTCTAGGTCCCTAAAATATCTTTACAGACAGGTTTATACAGTAATTAAAAAAGAGAAGTCCAATTACGTTATTATGGGTCCAGTATTCGTTTACTGTGTTAATCCTCAAAGTGTTTAATAGAGCAGAGAGAATGGAGAATTCTAGGACATATTTGTTCTAAAGAGGATGATTTCGTATTTCAACACCACGGGACCTGATTTTTTACTCTAAAAAGGTTTTTTTGCATAAAACGGGAAAGTTAGAAGATGCAGTGGAAGCAGACACCTTTAAAAATTTAATGAGGATTTCTTCTCTCCTAAGCTATCGACCAAATGTTTTAGTGAAACTTCGAGGATATGTTGAGAAAAGAGTCGCGCGCAAATGCTCCAAACATGCAAGGAGGCTTTGTGCAAGGACGGAGTACAAAAGAGATTATTTTAAATAAGTTTGCTACTTGGTTTATTAAATGCAAGCAACATTTCTGAAGAACGTGGAAACTTTTGTGGAGTTTCGTCTTTAAGTGAAGAACAGCTTGTTTTGACTGTTGGTGTATTGAACTTTGAAGCAAGTATGTTAGAAAATTGTTTTGTGAAAATTTCCATGACATAACCTTTTCCGGTCCTGATAGGGTTATTTCCCTTTAAACACGGAACATTGGCGTGACGTTTCATTATTTTATTGTGCTTATCGAACCATTTCTGCTGTTTCAAAGATTCAGTACCGTTAAAAGATTAGATTATGACCTTTGTCCATGTTTAAATTTGAAATGTATTCTTACTCAGTGTCTAATTTTATGAAACGGGAATGAGGAAAACAAAATCATCCTTAATAGATAGCTTCAATCTCATCGATGTTCATCCTGATTGCGGAACTACAAACGATGTCTTTTTTTGACGATTGTTCATTTTTCATCGAGTAGAATGGCATCAAAACGATTATTTCACGAAAAGTTGTGAAAAGTATGTGAAATTCTCAAACTCTTTGGTCGAAATACTGCCATCCTATTTGATGGATATAGTAATCCTCAAAAAGATATTTAAGCCATGAAGCAACTTCGATGATGCTCCAAATCAGTATCGACATAAATTCTATTTGAAGAAGATATCAATCTGACCTTTAACCAGGAAGAATTCCTCGCCAACGCAAAAAACAAAAGTAGGTAGATTGTTTTGCTTTCTGAGAATTTCAAAGCCATTGGTATATCTGTCCAGTAAGCAGGGAATGTTGGTGATGCTGTCTTTGTAGAAATAACGTTCCTGGTCTCAAAAAATCATCATATTTCGTTGCAATGTGAACTGCATCGAACTTGGAAGTCTTTCTTCTCAAGCTAAGAGAAGGCAGGATGCGGCGCAAGATTTATTTATCAAGGAGTTTGAAAAGTATATGCAAAGACAATAGTTTATTCCTTCATGTTTTTTTCAGTTTGTGACGGAACACCTGCAATTTTTCAGAAAAGAAAATTATCTGCTCTGAAATGGTTACGAAAACTATGGAAATAAACTGAGCATATTCTATGAACAATAAAAACAAAAAAGATAATTTATAACACATTCAATCATTAATATTCGTTTAATTATTTAATCTATATAAATATTTCTTTTATGCGGATTAAAAAAAACGCTTTATTTTTTATAGGATTTGGCAACATCTATAAAAATTAATGGATCACGTGATTTCACTTTTTGACAGACTTATAAAAATATGGTAGGGGAGACCGGGGCAGGTGTATACACTTTTAAAACTTTTATTTTTCTGTCTTAAGGCTTTAAAGTATTTCTTTCATTTCTATTAGCAATTAATTAGTTAGAATTAAGGCATGTAGTGTATATTTTTAAATACTTTAAATTACCATATTTTTGTAATTATACCATTTCGGGGCAGGTTTACACACTGCCTGAAGCACGTTTACACACCTCCGAAAATGATAAAATAAAAGGCTTTCAGTGATTAAAATATAGCAAATTAAATACAAAGAAACCTAGTTTATTTCAAAAAGTAGATAATTTATTTATAAACAATTACGGTGAATCCTAATAAGTTTTCAAAATCACTCTCACAATTTATACAAACAAAATATTTTGAATTGCTATTAGTAGTAAAGTCCTCATGAGCCCACCTCCTACATTCGGTGCATTGCACTCACTGTTCGCCAGATCTTTATTCTTCGTATGGATTTAAACAGTAAATACACAGACAATTTTCATCGTCATCAGGATCAAAAGTTTTCATGGGCATTTTTGTTTCTTTTTATGCTCAAAATTTCCCAAATTTTCTTTCAGAACAAGAATTTCTTCTTATTAAATTTTTTAGCCACACTGCTTTTCTTTTAATTATTATAACGTGTTCTTGTGGAGCTCACTGACTGAGACATAGTATGATGAGCTGATGCTAATTTCCTCTCTATTGATTTCTCCTTCTATATTTGCAAAGCATTTTTTACAGGAGTATCCGTAAGAATTGATGCTTGCCATTTCTTCCTACCTCTGTTACTTCTTTTCCTTGGCCCTGCTTTTTGAAATGGCTATACGCATCTTCAAGTTTTGGGAATGACTTTGTAATGCACTTGTGGCAGTTATAACAAAAAATGGCGATGGGGCAAGTTTACACACTGTGTAAAACTGTCCCATGCACTAAGTAAATAATCAACTAAAAAGCTTAAAATAACCATAAAGGAAAAACCTAAGAGATTATCCAATGAAAGCTGTAACATTCAAAAAGTACGAGCTCTATTAAAGCCAAGAAGTAAGGTTAAAAATTTATTAAAATGGTAAAAAATCAGAAAAATTTCTCCAGTTCACGATCCACTTTCAAGACTGACTCCAAATTTGTGTGAGTATTAATGGAGGCCGAAACACTTCGTCTGAAATGACATGTAGTGCCCCCAGACCAATAATATGTGAAATATAGGCCTTATGTAAACTTGCTCCTGTACCAAACTTGTCCCGGTCTTCTCTACGGTCGGCAGAAAGGAAAATTCGCCAAATGTGGTAATCCTGAAACTTTTTCACCAGTGAAACAATATTTTTTCGTGTTTATTTCCACGTATAAACATAGCTTAAAACTGAAATCCTGAGGAATGAGGTTGGGTTATGGGAGATAATTTGTTTCTTCCTTTCCGAAAGACTCAGCCTCAAGATTCCCTTTTGAACATTACTTTTGTTCCTGTTCTAAACTTTCCAGCAATGTGTGCGGATGTCGAAATTTGGAGCTCCACAGCTCCATTCGTGTGGAAATAATGCAACTTATCACGGAAAATCCTATTTAAAATCCACGCCCGCCAGGGGAGGGAATATTTTAATAAACATAGACACCGAAGAAATGAATGTGGTAAACGAGAGAGACCTGTTATAAATATTTACCAATTTTCATAATCAAATGCAACTTTCGCATCTGTTAAGGTAATCTCTCTTTCTATTATGTAAACGTTTTAAAATAAATACAATTAGAAAAATGAACTTTTTCTACAAAAATACACTTATAGCTTATAAAATAATGATCTTATCAACATAATTCTTGTTTCATTCAATTCGAAATCAAAAATGCGTTTAAAACGACACCCCTTTAACCCATATTAGACCAGTCAACGAAGCAAAAATAGAAAAGAAAATGGCGTAGTTTTGAAATTTGGCACACTTGTTGGTGGTAGTGTCCTAAACGACGTACTAAAGGTCCCCGCCGGTGGGGGTGAACGGGAGTACAGGGAGGTTTAAAGGGGACATTTTCAGTTTTTCTTAAATATCTCGAAAACTATGGGTTCTATCGAAAAACACTAAATTACAAAATTAAACTAAATGAAATTTCCAACACAACAAGACTTACTTTTTTTCTGTAGTGCAATAGTTTAAAAGATATAGGGGGATTTAAAAGTTAATATTTCTCGAATTCCTTATTGTAATGGTAAAATCGATTAAAAGGACTGAATCAGGAACCCTCATAAACGCCTCATGCCTATATAATAATTATACAAGGCTAGTAATGTATTTGTCGTAGCGGGGATGACAAACTCATTTAATGAATAATTATGCTCCCTTCCTCCCCTCACATCCGTTCCCCTTTAGAAGTTTCCTTCTACTCGTAGTCCAGTCAACGAATTGCAAATTTAAAAAATGGTGCAGCTTTGAATTTGTTGGGGGAGTGCCCTAAACAACATATATAAAGTCCTCGCCGATGGGGTGCCCAGGGGGTACAGGGGTGAAAGGGGGGATTTCTCAGTTTTTCTTAAATATCTTGAAAACTATGGGTCCTAGCGAAAAACACTTAAGTATAAAATTAAACTACATTAAATTTCCTACAAAAATAATCCTAAATTTTTTTAGCATGAAATTTTAGAATATACAGGGGGATTTAAAACTTAATAATTCTAAAATCCTTATTGTAATAGTAAAATCAATTAAAATAGCTGAAGCAACAACCCTCTGAGAGACCTCATGCCTATACAGTAATTATACAAGAATAGTATTGTATGTGTCGAGAGTAGTGGCAGTGTCAGGTCGGGGGGCGACAAACCTATCCCCTCCTTTCCCCCTCATGTCCGTTCTCCTCCAAAAGATCCCTTCTACTCAGTCTTTTGGTTATTGTAACGCTCCAAATGAGTGCATTTAGACAGAATAATCTAAATTTACATATCTATGCCGAGTTTAATCTGAAAGCTCGCAACTAGTCTGTCACAGTTCGACAGAAACATATTCTTGCCATTGAAGAAATAAGACCAGGCATGTTCAATTACTAACACAAAAAATAGCTTTTAAAGTAATTGAAACGAAAGTCGCTACAGAGGATGCTGATACTTATATTGTGAGATCTGTAAGGCGTAGACATAGTCGTGTTACTGATTGCTTTGACACCACTAGAAAGTAACATTTATTTGATGAAGCCTGGTAAGGGAAAAGCTAAATTATTTTTTACAAGAAAACTGCAGAAAGAACTTTCTTTTGCACAAATCCTCCTCCTTCAACATGCATTCAGTGGCTGTTATATAACACAGATATATAACCACCACAGATATTTATAGAAAAAGCAAAGCACTATAGTTACATTGTTCAAAATTCAACTGAGCCAGATGAAAAACATTGCTGACATCTTTTATAATCCCTAATCAACACCAGATACTATCTCACAAACAGGCGAGAAGATGTTCCTAACCATATACAGATCCCCTGCTGATGAACATAATTTGAATAAACGTAGATATGCAGCATTTCTCAAATCATCAACTAAGATCAAAGCTGATTTTTCCAAAATTCCTCCAACCAAATGTGCGACGGAGCAACAAACGTTTAGCAATGTGTTTCTGTTTTGGCACTTTTAATGGCACCTGTACCAATGGCGCACATCTAGAAGAAGAGGAGGAGTTCATACTTGATCAAATACTAGAAAAATATGGTGAAATTTAATAATGAGCAAGTGTAAAATGTACTTAATTTCACCACCATACTAAAATTGCGTGATGAAGCTAAACCTTGTTACACTCCGAAACGGAATGTACCCTATGCTTTCAGGGAAAAGGTTAATAAGGAACTTGATTCTCTCGAAGCTGCTGGAATAATAACCAAATCAATTACAAGTGATTGGGGATCACTTTAATTGTAATTCCTAAGGGAGAAGGAACAATTAGACTTTGCGTAGATTATAAAGCTGAAGTTAACGATCTACTTATGAACGTCAACTATCCAATCAAGAGAATGGATGGAGTTCCAAATATACTTAGAGATTGCAAGTGCTTCTGCAAATTGGATTTATTTAAGGCGTAGCTTCATTTACAGACTGATGAAGAGAACGGCATTATCCAAACAATTTCAACGCACCGAGGAACATATAAAATGAAGAGGTTGAGTTTTGGGATTAAAATTGCCCCGGCAGAGTTTAACCGGGTAATCGATCAAATGCTGAATGGTTTACCCAAAACTATAGATTATTTCGATGACATTGTGGTCCATGGTAAAACTAAAGATCAATGTTCTAAGAACCGTTTTGCTTGTCTAGGAAGGTTACGAGGGTATGACTTACACTGGAACATCAAGAAATATACATTTTTTAAAACAAGAATTGAATATCTAGGTCATGTAGTAGAAAACAACAAGATTTCACTATCATCATCAAAAGTTGAAGCTGTCATCCGAATGCAGCAAACAAGAAATGTTCAAGTACTTCGACAATTTTTAGGTATGATTACTTACTATTCTAGATTAATACCAAATGTTTCTACAATTACCTATCCCTTACGTAAACTATTTCGTAAAAATCAGAAATTTTACTGGAATAAGGAACGTGAAAAGGTTATCCTTAAGCTCAAAGCAGAAATATCCAGTGACAGAGTACTACTACCTTTCGATCCAGAATTACCTGTTGCGTTAGAGACAGATGCTAGGTCAGTGGGAGTTGCAGCTGTATTATCGCACATCGTCGGCAATGTAGAAAAACCAGTCGCTTTTGATTCCCGTTCCCTAACAGAGGCTGAAAAAAATTACTCTCAACTTGATAGAGAAGCCTTAGCAATTATTTTTGGAGTTTCCTGTTTCATCAATTATATTTATGGACGACACCTTGTTCTCATAACAAATAACCATCCCTTATCCAGAATACTCTTCCCTAAAACTGGCCTTCCAAAAATGACAGCGGCTCGACTTCTGCGTTATGCTTCCTTTTTAGCAGGATTTGATTACACAGTGAAATTTAGAAAAGGATTGGAAAACCAAAACGTAGATTGCTTATCTAGAGCTCCTGTTAAACAGAATTTCATATCCGCAGACGTATCTGTAAATGATGAAATTCATAAAGTCTGTGCATCAGCTGTTTTCCAAACATCAAGTGAAAATCTAACTGCAGATGCTATCATACAAGAAACAGAAAAAGATCAGGAGTTGGCACAGATCAAACAAGAACTTTTATCAAGTCCAATTACCAGTGATTACATTTTAGACAGTGGCATTTTATTTAGGAATAATCGTACTGTAATATCAAAAATCCTACAGCCAACGGTTTTGAATGAGTTACATTCAACATATATTGGAATAACGAAAATAAAGCAGTTAACGTGACGCTACTGTATATGGAAGAATATTGACTAAGATATAGAAAACTTGGACAAATCTTGCAAAGATTGCTCGTCAGTAAAACACAGCCCTGTCAAGGAACCCCTTCATCATTGGGATTTACCAATTAACAATTGGGATCGAATTCATATCGATTATGCAGGACCTTTTCAAGGATTTCGTTACCTAATTACTGTAGATGCATCCCGTTGGGTAGAAACTAAAGTTTTGCAAATATTACCTAATTCGGAAATTACCATGAAATTACTTAATGAAATTTTTGCAACTCATGGATATCCTTTAGTCATGGTTTCTGATAATGCCTCGATTTTTACTAATGAAGAATTCAAATATTTCTGCCGTATGAATGGAATAAAACAAAAATTTATCGCACAGGGACATACAGCAACAAACGGACTTGAGGAGCGTAATGTTCAGACTTTGAATGATAAATTAAAGTTAATGTCTTCTGAAAATCTTCCCATACACTTAAAAGTTCAAAGAATTCTTTTTCAATATCGAGCTACTCCTTTAGCAAATGGCAAGTCACCGGCAGAAACGTATTTAATCGCCAGATTCGTATCAAATTGGATGCAATGTTTCCACACTACGAAATGACATCTGAACAAAAGATCAAGTCTCGTACACGGATAATTAAAGTGGGGGAGAGAGTAAGAACAAAGTTTTTCGTCAGCAATAAACTTAATTAGAAACTCGGAGCTGTTACTCAAAAACTTGGTCATCTGCATTTCGTCGTAAAGTTAGATGAAGGAAGAAGTTAAGCGTCATATTAATCAAATGCAGAAATCTGAAATTCCAAAGGAAGAAGTAATATCCAATGCTCCAACTTCGGAACCTTCCTTCAGTAAAGATTACAATCCTGATTATTATCAATTTATCAACCCTCCTATTACTCAAAGGAAAATAGTATATAGGAAAATCTAACTACAGATCGAGATTTAGGAGACTACGACCAACAGCAGAGGTCTTCACCGCTTATCCGGAGATCTACAAGACTTAGACGTCCACCAGCATATCTGCAAGATTATGATCTGTCTTAAATGTGACTTTCTTAATTTAGCATTTAACTTGTTAAGTAGGGGGGGGGAATTATTATATTCTTGCTATAAGAACTGAATTGAACATCTAGACGATCTTTAATCTTTCTTTTATTAACAATTTAGAACTGGCAACATTAACATTACTATTATCGAATCTATCGAGCTATTAATATGGCGATGTATCAAGTCTTCTGTGTCATGTTGTAAGTATGTCTATATCAGCTAAGGTATTATGAATGTGCGTGCTAATTGTAGAATAAATAGGTGTTTATAAAGTTCCGCCAATTCATTCATCCAAAATACGCGGCCTGTCACCTCCAAATCACAACAGTTATGCATATTTTTATGTAGGTATGTGTATGTATTTTTATTGCGTTTTTCATTTCACATTTTATACTCTTTCATTTTACGATTTATACTCCATCTACCACAGCGCTTTTGGAATTGCAGCTTTTAGCGCATTCATTGTGTATGTGATATATTTATTTATATATATTTTTCCATCTGTTACTATTCGCATTTTTGTTTTTACTCGGATATACTTTCAATTCGTTTTTCATATCCTTTCGAATTTGATATGAATGTTTATTATTTTATTGCTTTTCTATTATGTTTTTCTTTTTATATATATATATATATATATATATATATATATATATATATATATATATATATATATATATATATATATATATATAATATATATATATATATATATATATATATATAAATATATATATATATATATATATAATAATATATATATATATATATATATATATATAATAATATATATATATTAATCATATATTTAATTTTACTCTTAAATTCTAATATTATACATTTTAAAATCTTAGTACTATATTCATGTAGTCCAAAATCGCTTTTCTTAAACTCCTGTTTCGTTTTAATTCCCATTTTTTACTAAAAGAATATTTTAATTACTTCCACGTGCCTACACATATCGCGAAATCAGCGACTTATTGCCGCCATGCTTTTCCCTAAAACACTTACGTAATTTACTAAAAATCGAAATTATTAACTTCACTTTGATCACGTGTCTATATGTTAAATCCCTACCTGAGGTAATGCAGGGATTTTCTGTTTGCTTTATACTTGAAACGTAAACCAAGATGTACGTACATTCCGTCACTCTCCCATAAGAAAGGAAAATTAGACAATAACTCTTCTTTTTACTGACTACGACCACGAATACCTTTCATATATATATATATTCAAACCTCTAAAATATTCTAAACTTTTTATCCTATGAACAATGTGTAGGACTAATTTTGTAGGAAATTCAATGTAGTTTAATTTTGTACTTAAGTTTTTTTTCGCTAGGATCCAAGGTTTTCGAGGTATCTTTAAAAAAAAACTGAGAAATCCCCCCTTTCAATCCTCTCTGTACCCCTGCGTACCCTCCACCAGCGGGCACTTTTCGTATGTTGTTTAGGGTACTCACTCTAACAACTGTACCAAATTTCAGAACTACACCATTGTTTAAATTTACAATTCGTTGACTGGACTACGAGTAGGAGGAAACTTGTTAAGGGGAACGGATGTCAGGGGAGGAAGGGAGCATTATTGTTCATCAAATGGGTTTGTCACACACACCCCTCTCCTATACATAAAATACTACCCTTGTATAATTATTATATAGGCATGAGGTGTTTATGAAGGCCGTTGATTCAGCACTTTTAATCGATTTTATCTTTACAATAAGGAATTTTCGAAATACTAACTTTTAAATCCCCCTGTATCTTCGAAACTATTGATTCTACAATAAAAACTTAGGACTTTTTTGTAGGAAATTGCATGTAGTTTAATTTTGTGACTGAGTGTTTTTCGATAGAACCCATAGTTTTCGAGATATTTAAGAATAACTGAAAATGACACCTTTAAACCTCCCCTGTACGCCTCGCGCACCTCCCACCGTCGTTGAAATTTAGTATGTCGTTTAGGACACTACCCTCAACAACTGTGCTAAATTTTGAAAACAACACCATTTTTTTCTATTTATCGATTTTTTTTTCGTTGACTGGACTATATTGCTAAGATAAAAGTTTCGTTTCCCGGCCCCCCCCCCCCCCATAAAAACACGGGAAGCCTACAACAGCATGTTGATGACCATTAAGATGTCATTTAGAGAGAGATAGTGAAAGTATCTGCTGAAAAAATATCTGGCTTATAATTATTCGATAGAAAAATGCCCAAATTGTTTCGATACAGTGCCTATTCCCCTCTAAAAATAGGAAGAGTACAGCAAAATGTCGGGGCTCTTGAGATATCATTTAGAATGACATAAAGATAATCTCTATGGAAAAAAAACCTTGGCTTAAAATTTTACCGAAGAAAAATGCGAAAGTTACTGGACTATAAATGTTCCTGGAAGTATTAAAAACGATGCATATGTAAGGAATTTTATTTTTTAAAAAATAAGATTTAAGATGCAGGAAGTTTTACTTATTAAACTTTTTGAGGACGAGGTTGCACACCATTTAAACTTTTGAAACATTTTGGTAAAGACGAGACATTCAATTAAAATGTTGTTAATACTCATAATGGCAGACTTTCAATGTAATTGTGTTAATGCGATAAAAGCAGACATTTAATTGAAATATTTCGAATTTTGATGAAAGCAAAGAATTTTGCAAATAATTCGTATTGAAAAAAAGTACATGACCAGATTGTAGAAAATTTTTGTTGTAACTTATTATTAAATTAGCGCATTTGTTTTGTAAATACAGGGAATATAGTTTGTGTATAATTTAGGTGTGTAATATTGTACAATGATTGGTTTAAGTTTATAAATAAAGCTTTAAAAGATGGTGTATATATGGCAACTAAGATGGTAACAAATTATGATTTCTGGTATCCCTATTATTAAACAATATTGGCTTCAAAATGAATGGAAACAATATTGGCCTCAAAATGAAAGGAAACACTATTGGCTTCAAAAAGATTGGAAACAATATTGGCTCCAAAATTAATGGAAACAATATTGGCTTCAAAATGAATGAAAACATTGGATAAACCTTAAAAGATTACGATGAAGAATTTATCTTAAGAGAGGAATTCCAGGTTTACTGTTGACAGAACTACTAGTGTAGTTCAATTAAGGTAAGTTCCTACCCTAAAATCGCCGTTTTCACGAAAATTTTCGAAATTTTTTTATATTTTCTATTAAAGCCAATACATTTAGGATTCCGAAAAAGGGTTTAATTTAGTTTCTTCGATATTTAGAAGCAAAGTTATTGCCTAAATTATGAACCAGAAGTAAAACTTTCGAAACCAAAACTAAATTATAGAATTGTAAGCAAGGCATGTAATGAGCTATTTCTTTACTCTTAGACAATGTGAATGCAGAATTTACTTTTTAAATATAGAGTTAAATTTTATTTATTTATTTATTATTGTTTTATACGTATCTGGCAACTGCTTCTCTACTTACGGGATATTTTACCTAAAGAAAATTTCGCTCACTGCAAACACTGTCTGTTATTAGGTACTAAGATAGCAATTTTATTATTCAACTCAGGCGATATAGGGCTGATATCTGTATTTAAACACCTTAATGTAAAACTTGAACCAGAAATTATTAAAAGAACTACATAGAAATTGATTTTGAGAGAATTAAGATATTAAATTGACAAGTAGACCCAAAAATAAAAATTAATTAAAAATTAAGTCAAAGAAGGCTTGACTTACAAAAACTGAGAATTTTAAGTTGTTAAAAAATGTATATAATTTTTTGTGGGACTTTAAAATCTTTATTTGCGTTTTCTGGAAAATTGCTATTTTCATTTTTTTGGATTGCGATAAATCTCATTTCTTAAAACGTTTTTAACATATTCAAATGAAATTTTAACACTATGTTCTATACATATGTAGGTATGTTGCGAACCTCAAATATAGCTTTAAAGTGTATAATTATTTATTTTACAGCTGTTTTATTTGAAAAATTGATAGTTTTTTTCTTGTAAAAACCTGTTGCGTATACAAACTGTGGTATATCTTAGTAACTTTAAGCGGTACTCTAAATATTCTGTTTCACGACACAGATAAATGTAAAGCAAATATATTATTGAAACAAAAGTGAAATACATGGATTAGAATTTATTATAGGACGTTTGGGGTAAACGCCAATTTTTACTAAATTTTGATAAAAAAAAAGGCCAAAATTTCAAAAATAAATTTTTTTCACTAAAATGGCATTTGAATTCACAGTTTTATACACTATTATAACTGAAAACATAAATGTTGAATAAAAAATTTCTTTTTTACAAAAAAAGTGCTCCGAAGGTAAGCACATACCTTAAGAACAAATCATTTTAAACATAATGGATACAAAGAGATATGACAGAAAGATATTAAGATTAAATGCATTAATATTTGACTTTGATTAAATGAAAGGCTTGATTGACTTCTTTTATCTCATTATTATTTTTTAAAGTAGATATTATTATATTTAAAAGTATTCAGAATGCATATTAGACACCTACAACATAGATATTTGTAGGAGATATTTAAATGTGATAATGAATTCAATAAGCACGTACACTAACCTAATTAACCACTTCAGTTAAATTAAAATATTTGAATAGCAATTGAATAAACGTGTCTCAATTGAGCACGTTTTGTACTTTATATAGAACACTAATCAACTTCAAATATATTGAGCAGTAAAAAATGATAAAATTAACGAAAATTAAATTAAAAATTAATAGAACTTGAATTAAAAATTAATTAAAATTCTAATGCATTATGCAGAAAGGCGCATATGCAGCTGCTTCTGATAGAATACACGAAAAACAAAATTAGAACTTCGAAAAATAAGTTAAAAAATTATAAAAATAGGCATTAATAAAACCTTAAAATAAAACATAAAAAAGCAAAATAGAACGAAAAATACATTTACAATGAAAGCAAAATGGAATAAAATTGTAAAAGAACCAAGATGGCGATTCTCCTCAGAGGCCACATGCCATTTTAGCTCTAAAGCAGGACAAAAATTTTCTGAATAAAGGAAAGACTATTAGTCAAAATTATTCCTTTATGTGGCCTGAATTTTTGTCCAACCCCTGAAAATAGGATAAAAGGAAAAAAAGAAAAAACATGACAGATACCTGTACAACAGAATCAAAAATGAGACAAACCAAAAAGTAATCCTCTTTCAAAAACAGACGCTCTTAAAAAGTGAGGCCGATAACATCAAGAAGCAAGCTCGTAGCGCCATCTATGTAGAAGAATTCAAACTATTCTCCAGAAAAACAAAGATTCTTAAAACTGTTTTTTAGAAATTTATTGACTTCTGGGAAACAACCAGGATATCCGTTATCTTTTAATATATTTTTTAAATTATCTAAAGCTTTAATAAATGTATATTAGTTATTACAAATATTTTTAATCCTATTAATTTGAGAAAATATAGAATTTCTTAAAATTTTAAACTGAAGACATGTATGAAAATTGCAGAGTGTAATAGCTTTGAACTTAAAATCCTTACGTTTATCATAAACTCCGACGGAGACTCCTGAATTTATAATTTTAATTTCCAGATCCAAAAAAATACATTTGTGCACTTCATTATTAGTTTTATTTAATTTAAGCTCCCCTGGATAGCAGTTAAGAATGGAATTAACATTGTCATAATTAAATAATAAAAGGTCATCAATAAAACGGAATCCGAAAACAAGTTCATTCTTAATTAATTCTCTCTCAAATGAATGAAGAAATAAATTAGCCAATGCACTGGAGAAGCAACAACCCATAGGAATTCCAAGAACTTGTTTATAGTAGTTAATTCCATTAAATAAATAATTCTCACAAATATTAGCTCTGCAAATTTCTAACCATTTATATTTATCAATTAAATCAGTATTTAGGTACAGATCATATACATTTGAGCAAACTTCAATTAATTTATTGTGTGGGAGACTAGTAAAGAGATTTTCAAAATGAAATGTAAAAATATTATAAATTTTATTTTCCTTGATAAAATTCAAAATTTTAGTATTATTGTCAATGATAAAGTTCTCTTCTTCTTTTATTTTGTTAAGAATAATTTTAAGAAATTTGAAGAATAATTTACCAAAGTAATAATTATAGCAGCCAGTGCCACAAGTGACAAATCTGAAATTTAATGGATTTTTATGAAATTTTATAGTGGGGAAAAGGTATGGATAATTTAAATTATTGGTTTTAATTTTAGTTTTTTTAGCAAGTGCTAAAATCCTTTTATCAAGTTCTTTTTTGCTAAATTTGATAAGTTTATATGTTTTATTTGAATTATATCATTAAGAATAATGTCCTTGAAGTGTGATTTACACATTATGCAAAAATTATTACCTGCCTTATCAACAGTAGTAATAATGAATTTACTTTTTAAATCCTCAATTTCTTTTTTAAGATGCTTGTTGAAGAAAATGCCTCTATTAATATCCCTACAATCATTATTATAAATTCTATTCTTTACTTCTTTTAAGATGCGCTGTTTCCATTCTCCAAATCCCTCAATGGGCCAATGATATTTTCTAGCAACTTTTGCAATAAAAATATTTAAGTCACAATTGATGGAATTAACAATCCTAATAGGACCAACTTTTTTTCTAAGCCTAAATTTAGTTCCCTTTTTCATAATATCTCTGAGATATGGATTTAACAATATTTAAATTACCCGTGATAATATGTCCCCTGTCTTTATCAATGAAATCCTTATAATCTTCATCATTACAATAGCAGTGTGTATTGTTAATCTCATTTAAGTTTTTACAAAAGTAATTATAGTTGCAAATTTGCTGTTTAAGAGTCCTTGAAAATTTAAAGGCAGTTGAAATGACAGAAATATCTTTAACAGGAAAATATTTTTTGTTATCATGAAAAATTTTAGGTAACTTTAATCTTTCAAACACGAGATCAAGGAAAGTAATAACACAAAATTCCTTTCTTTCAATTTTGTTAACCTTGAAGAGAAGTCCATTTTTGGTAATTCCAAGTTTAAATTTTACTAAATCAAAGACAATATATTTAATGTTGACATTCTTAAATTTTAATTCCTCAAATTTGTTATTAAAGAACCATTTAAGTCTATTATTTCTAAGTTTAAAAATATAGTTTTTAATATTATCAAAGTTATGGTCAAGATTACAAAATTCCTCCAATATAATAGCAAAATTACCACCTTTACCCTTACCTCTTTTTAATCTAAATTTTTTATTATTAGTTGTCTTTAGAAAATCTTTGAAAATGTTGAATTTATTATAGATACAAATTTTATTGAATTCACTGTATCCCTCACCATTTAATTTGCTGTTAAGTCCATATGGGAAAAGAGTTTTTAGACTGCAAATGAACAAATTTTCTAAATTAAGTCTTTCATTAATATATATAATATTATTTTCAAGGATACAAACAATAGTGTTCTCGAAGCTATGTTCCTGGAAATGAATAAGCTCATAATCATGAGAATTGTTATTTCTGAAATTATTTATTGCTGATCTATGTCCATTAATTCTAATATTTAAATTTGTGCAGGTTTGACCAATATAGTTAAGATTACATTCTTTACAATGAAATAAATAAATAACATTTTTAATTTTACAAAATACCTCTAGTTCTTCATTATCCAGCTCTATTTGCAAATATATTGAAGTGTTTCGTTTTTCTTTCCTTTCTTAGTGGCTTCTTAAATGCATACACATTTTCGCAAGCTTATGACGAAAATAATGGGAAAATATGCTGGTGGCGCTTTTATATTAAAAGATTTTTAAGGTATGCATGTTTTTATTTTCTTTAATAAAAGAATAATACTTCTAATAGGTTATATATATATATATATATATTGTTTTCAGGCATTTATGTCTTACCTTCTTTATTTGCTTCAGTAATGGTTATTCATGGAAAATATTAATGAAAATATAAAATTTCATGAAAATATAGATATTGAAAAATCTGTAGACGAGAAGAGGTGGACACTATATATCTTTTTTCTTAATTCTTGACTTAAAGTTCTTAAATTTTGTGCACATATCAATTGAAACATTACTATATGGAATATATTTTTTAAAAAATTTTTAACTCAATAACTTTTTTTTTAAATTTAAAAATTAATTTTTTAAAAATTTTTTTAAAACGTTCCATGCGTGCCAATTTTTTATTTTTTCACTTCATTTTAGATTATTATTACTCATAAGTACATTTGCAACACAACGGGGTATTATTTTGCTATTTCATTGAATAGTTAATTTATAGGAAATATTTTTGTTTTTTTTTACTTAATTTTCATCAAAATTTTACATTTTTTCAAAATAAAGTGATTTTTAACTATCTATCAGAATACTGTACTAAAAATTTCATAAGATTTACTAAAAAAATTAAGACGCATGGAACATTTTAAAGACGCGTAAATCTGAAAAATTGCAGTTTTGAGAAAAAGACATTTTAAATATACGTGTACACTTACTTTTGATAATTGCTCTTTTTATACCATACACTATTCATTTAATTAAAGCACATACATATTTATACATGTTATTCACTTAAAAGTAAATTTTGAAGAGAAAAAAAATGTTTAAATGGAAAGTCTTGATTTGGTGCGCAAGAATTTTCAGGCACGCGTGTTTTTTAAATTAATATAAATAACTATTTATTCACAACAAAAATAAATTGAAACTGACTTTTAACTATATAAATGAAGTCAAATCATAAAATGGATATAAATATTTATTTTAGTATCTATCAGGATAGAAATTTC
>BGPR01001087.1:99274-111323 GCA_013235015.1 Araneus ventricosus | reverse complement strand
ATAGTTTTGAGTTAATAGTCGAGTTCTAAATTAATAAATAACTATTTATTCACAACTAAAATTAATTAAAATTTCTCAGAACCATATGTTTCACCCTCTTTTTCAATGTTTTTTTGTAGTATTATTAGATTTTGACAGTTTCTTCGAAATTCTTTTTCTTTTCCACATTTCAGTACCCCTACTTTCACTTTGGGCTATGCGGCGTTTATCACGTGTTTGATCAATTTGAACAGATTCTGAGTTCAATTCATTCTGTTCTGCGCTAAGGTTATTTAAGCAGCCAAAATTGAACTCGCCTATAGCAGAAATTACTGCCAATTCGAGGCGCTTTTTGGAAACAAAAGTTTCTTTTGGGCAATTGTTCCAAATAACACTGTGAATGCTCTCATTTACATTCTGGGTTTTTCCCGAGACGCATCTTGCCAACAGCTCGTTGCTTGCAAGCCTTTGATACACAGGCAGTATTTTTTCAAGAACTTCCGCTGACAACTTTGTCTTCATTGACGAATGAGACTTTGGCTTTTCATTGTTAGCCTCTGATAAAAGTACCATGATGTCACGCCTGTTGGACATTTATTATGCTTAGGTGCTTTGTCTGTCGATGAAGTGTGGAACAATGAAGCAAATATTGCAGTTTTCATTTTCTGTACATCAGGGACATGGTCTTTTATAGCTTTCCTATAAAAATTCGTAAGTTTTAATATGGTGCTTTCTTTCAAGCTTCCCTCTTTTCGACCACCAATTGTGACACCTTTACTTCGCCACTCTTTGACTTTATTACGAAGTCCTGTCCCAAGTCTCTTTGCCACATGGTTGAGACATTCTTCTTTAGAAATTTTCACATTGTCACCATATATATCTAACTCTAATAAATGTTGGTATGTTTTAGAATCACCATCTGACAGAACATTCATGTATCGCATACCACAGTTTTCAAACGATCTCGTCCATAAAATTTCTGCAGCTTTAACTCTTGATGATCCCACATAGTTTTCGCTACATTCTGGCTTGTGTGCTTTGTACCATATGGAGAAATCAGCACTTTGTTCCCCAAGATCCCTTTTTGCAGTAGTGCATTCAGGACAATATTTTGAAAGTATCTCGTAATCAATAACGAGACCAGTCAAAATATCAACAACTATCCCAATACCATAAAGTGATGTATTCCCACGTTTTTGCCATGTCCCATCATACGAGACTGTGATATCAATAATTTCATTATTCTGGTCAGATGGTGATGCTAACTCATTATGCTTTTGGCGAACAATTTTACGAGACACTTGAAGAATGTCATCTTTATAACTCTGCTTCTCCTCGTACAATTTGTGTAAACATTTTGAAAATGTTTCTTTATCCATTGCATGAATGCCAATAGCCATTGAAAAAACTTCCAATGCTGCGTGGCCTTTCCCAATTTTCAGAAAAGCTTCAACAAGCTCTTTATTTGCTTCAAAGCATTTGTCGAAACTGTCACGAGGGCTGGAAAATATGGAGTTATATACTCTCTCACAGTTTTTACATTTTAGTTCTATTTTTGATGAAAAGCCATAAGTGCCATTACATGTAACATCCAAAGAACACATATTGCATTCATCGTATTTTGTGTTAGACAGAAGGGAAGACCACATACTATTATTCATTATGACATAAGAATTTTTTTCAATGGCATTGCTTGTTGAAGCAGAGGTAGAAGGCAACACTTCCAATTTTGTGGCACTTACATTTACAGAATTTTTCTTTTCCTTACTTTCTTTGCTTACACAGTTGTCAACACACTCTGAAATATTGGAATTCTCTACTTTATCTTTTTCCCATCTCTTACTTATGTTAGAAGCACACAAACGCTTTCGTTTCGAAGGTCTACCTTTCAACTTACAATATCGTCGACTAACAGTATCCATTATGTAAATAAAGTATACAAACTATACAGTATTATAACTAACCAGGGTTTTTCAGCAAAAAAAAACCTTCAGAGAACTAAGAAGTAGGCAGAGATCACAAATGATGATAGCAAATAATAACACGCCAATTCGTTAACACGAAGTAGAAATGTAAACAAAACGCGGAAAACAGCAGTTAACAGTACAGTTAACATCCACGAAAGCTAAAACGTAAAAATATTAATTCTAAATTAAATTAAAATGTAAAAGAAATCGTGTTTTCTCTTTGGTGAAATGTTTGTTTACATATTTGGGTCCCTTTAAATTTTTTTAAATGCCCATAACTTTTTAATAAATTAATTTAGAGACACGCGGTTTTGTGCATATGGTTCATTAAAGTAAGCAACATCTCAATATAAGAAAAACAAATTTTCTATATTTTGGTCAATTTTTGCCAATTTCAAGGTCCACCGTCCCCTTAAGGTATTGTAGAAATTCCGTTTCTCCAGTAGGCCTCTGTTTTAATGCTTCGTCAACGGGAATCTTCAAAAATTTCTGCAATCTGTTTAAGGATTTTAAGTATTGTTTTAAGTAGGGAAGTTTATTGTTATGACTTACAGATGATTAGAAAATATTAAATTTGGTGTTCCTGTTGCTGTAGCTCTCTATTTTTACTTAAGATAAGAGCATCATTTTGTGAAAAGGCGCAGTAATTATTTACTTTCTCTCTGTTTGGCGACTTCCAAAGTTTGTTTGGCGGTTCAAATTTTAACCAAATGATTTAGATAATCCCTAATAGTTAAATTTTCAACAAATGGATTTGGCGATTTCTCAAATCGGAGGCTTTCCGGAAAATGGGAGTGAATCCTGGGTACGGAAGTTTTGTGAGCCCCAAAAAACAAAACAGAAAACTTTTCCCTAGAATTCATTTAAAGACAATTTTAAAACAAAATTTTTATGTCAAGTGAAATTTTTCTTTAAATGGAAAAATTATTCCTTCAAAAAAATGGTAAGGTTTATTCTTGGCATAAAATAAGCTCTTTTGTCTCTTATTGCGAGCACATTCAATTAGATAAAGTATTTTGTTTAATTGAATTCGATTTATCGCGCTGGTTACATAATTTTTTAGATTTAAAAATTTCATTTAGTCTGATAGGATTATCCAAATAATAAACTCAAAAAAGTGGAAAATGAGTTTATTTCCTTAAATATTGATCCTATACGCATACTTAAAATTATAAAGTTTCATCAAATAAAGTAATATTTTTTACGAAAATGCTTTGATTTCCTAGGGGATTAAAAATAAAAAGTTAAAATTTTGTTAATATGTCGCCCGTAGTGCAAAACTTTTTAACAAGTCAAATATTTCTCAGACATTTATTTATTCGCATAAACAATATACGCTTCTATCCGCATAACTTACAGAGATATAAGGAGACAAAGTTATTGACTTAGACCACTTTTTCATACCTCTCACTGCTGTTTGATCTAGGCTACGGTTGAACCCAGACCTATCATTCCTTGGCAAACCTTGGAAGCACTGCTGGTAATTTTCAAAACCGTCTGACAAATATCTGATCAATTCCGCAGTAAATTGGATAATAAACATTTTCAATTTAAGAGATAAAAATAGAAATTAATACACTAAAATTTTTATTTCAATGAAATTATAATTAACAGTATATATGTCTTTAAAATCCTTTTTTTGTTATTATTTCCATTTAGCTGAGTGTTATTATGCATTCAAAGGAAAAAATTATTTATCTTATTTATAAATGAGAACAGTTTTCGTTCAATTTTAAATTTAATTTTACTTTTCACAATATTTAGTTGAAATCGATAGTTAGACAGTATATTGCAACGATATATGACAAAATTTCCTATTTTTAGTAATTAATCACGGATTTAATAAAATTTTTGTTTTCGTTGGAATATAATCTAATATTTTATAGTTTATATTCTTTTACTTTATATTCTTTTTGTGCAAGCTATCGTTTGTTTCTTGTGAAATATTAAAATTTTCCGAAGTCTTGGTTTCCGGTACCAAATTATTAATGTCTAACACATTAGAGTCTTTCCAAAATGTTATAAACGAATCTAGACTTATTTTTTCCCAAATATTTCTACACAGGCTCACGCCAGTATACATGACTGCGTTGGGATTTTATACAACTTTGTTCTGCTACACAGGGTCGGGTCCTATATGGCCAAAGTATGCGACAAACCCAGTATGCAAGGAAAACGGGTGGCGGTATTTGCTCTACATAAACAACTTTGAATTATGTATGAAATCGGTAAGAAACCTTATTCGCATCATAGCCTTTAAAATCTACATAGACTCTATTATTGTATTATTACTACTTCATGGCGAAAAATGACTGCGTTAAAAGATTTCAGAGTTCGGTGGATCGTACCATAAGTATTTATTTACAGAAGTTCTATCATACACGAAAAGCGGAAGCACAGTGAAGATAGATAAAATGAAAGTCACTTATAGATATATACTATAAACTTTATATAGGACTGAAAAGGGAAGATTTGTATTGATACATTGATACAGAGAGACAGCCAGCAGAAATTATTATTAAGACAACTAATCAGGTTTATTTAAAACGTCGTGACAGTTCTGAACTGAATGAAGTAATTTGCGATTATGTTACTCTAGGAATTATAAGTATTTTTGGATATATATATAGATACAGGGTGAGTTTGACGAATTATGACAAACGAAAGAGGGTGATAGAAGAGCCCATGGGGATCCTAAAACACTATAGCAACCCTGTCCTTCTCTAACCTTTGCAAGTTATGGAGGATGAAATGATTTTGCTAAAAATCATGAAGAAAACCAAATTTAAAAGTTTTTGGAAGATCTAAAATAAAAAAGTACATATTTTAAAAGAGCAGTTAAAATCCTTTAAATGACGTCATTTTCATCAAAATACCTGGATTTAAAGCAGAGTTCCATGCGCCGAAACTTTGGCGAAATACAAAATCGAATTGTCGCCAAAATTTTTAATACCGAATACCGCAAACACCGTTCAAGCTAAAATCTGACAAATGTACCTAACACTTGTCCATTATATCAGCTTCCGAATGAGCCTACCATAAATCATATCAGTGTTTTATTTCAGGAGAAATTTAGTCTTTAGTTGGTAATACATCAATAAAACAGTGTTCATCGAAATAGACATTCGACAAAAAGTCGCCAAGCGAAACGATTGTGGATAAATGGAAAGTATGCAAATCCGCCACTATGAACTCTTTCCTTTATTAGAACACATCTTATAAGATTGGAACACATCTCAATTTTTCACAGATTTTAAAAAATGATATAAGACTTATTTTTTAAAAAAATTTAAAATATTTTTGTGTGTTATGCATTGTAGCTTTATTAACGTGAGATAGTTGCCGGTTTTGTATAAGTAGGTAAAGTGAAAAATTTCACACATTTATTTACCAATTCCTTGTTAAAAAATAAAAGATTTTTCTCTTAGATGTTGAATTATTTGTATAAGTGCAATATTGAATAAGTTGCAATATTTTAATATTTATTTTAGACTAGCTGTTACCCTCGACTTCGTTCGCGAAGAGTTTAAATTATTCTTTTTTTTAATTCACGAATGTAAATGTTTTGTTGCATTTTGAAAGGGGAAAGAAAAATTTCTGACGGTTGATAATACTTAATTGGACGGGAGTGAGTGGATCATGCTGATATAGTTATGTAAATTGTTTATCTATGCTAATGTACTTTTATATACTACGTTATTTGCACGGATGTAGAGGTTGTGTGGACTGGACACACGTGAACACTCCACATAAGTTGCCTATGCGAAAAATATGGTTTTTCCAAATGTACGCCTGGCACTTTCAGTGTCTGGCCCTGAGCCTGGCAAATGATATTTTTAAAGGGATTTGTTACCTTTTCAACTGAGATGATAAATCCTTCGGTATTATCAGAATGCGTGGAATTAAAACACCCTCTCTTCCCCCTATATCAGTCATAACAGTAGCTTTCATGACGTTTGGACCTAGGTGTGTAATTTGTAACCATGTGCCATTGCGCAGTCTCCGTAGATCGACGTTACGTATTAGTAGTACTGGCACACCGACATTCAATCTCGGCTTATCGGAAGATGCCCCTGACAATTCTAAGATGTTGAAGAGCTCTACAGAATATAATGTTCCTTGTTAATGCCCATTACCGTATCTCCAGATGGAAATTCTGTAATATCTCATTGTGAAAATTAAACAAAACATAGAGAGAATAATTCACTAACGTCATTGGATCACAGTGTAACCACATTAAAAGCTGTAAATGTTACGACAACAGGAAACCGGAAGTGTAAAGTCTCCTTTGTTGCTTATGGTCGAAGAAAGCAATATTTTCTTATATTATCTTTAACACTGGCGAAAGCCCGCGCGCGAAACAGTAATGTCGCTGGAATTTATTTCTATAAGAATAAAAAGTATTGTTAGAAATTACGTTATAAAAATATTTTTAAACCTTAATAACAATCAGAGAAAACATTTCATCGCGATGGAATTAATAGCATTAAAAAGATCATTTTCTGGTCTTTAAAATGGCATAAAAATAATTGTTGTCTAATAAATATTTCAGAATTTATTAGCAAAAAACGTCTAAGCATTAGGCTTAAAAGCGGCTAATTTTCGTTATTTAATTAAACATCTTAAGAACTAATTAACTCTGAAAGCTGAAAATAGAAGCTTTGACCTAGAAATATGCTCTAGAATATCGTGTGTAAATTTCATGTCGCTACCGTTCACCGTTTAGGAGGAGTTCTTGTGACCGACCGACAGACAGACAAATACATGTAATTTCTGCCTTATTTTTTACATATTTATAAAGATAAGCAAAAATTTCAGAAATAAAGATAAATTATTTGAAAGTCTAATCGTTGCCTAGCAACGGAGTAGCTATAAATTTTCGTTTTTTCCAAATCGTCTACACGTAATTAAAATTTTTAAACTTTAAAAATTAATAAAAATTGAAGGAAAATTGTCACAGAAAATAAATTGTATCATTGAAAAGGCAAAATTATGAGCCTTAAGATGGTATAAAAATAATTTTTATAGGATAATTTGTTCCGAAGTTACAGCGGAAAAAAGGATCACGTGATAGTGGATTTAAAAAATAATTTATTCCACATGTTTTTGCCTGAAGGATCACGTGACAGTTGATTGAAAAATAAAATAATCTTCATCGCGAATCACGGAGTCAATGGGTTTTCTTTGTTAATTAACTTTAATCTGTAGTCAAAAATAATTAATTTAACGTGATTTCGCCTACCCTATGTCCGTTTCTGTGTTTCAAGCTACAACTCTGTCAATTATCATCCAAATCGGTTTGGTAGTTTTGCCGTGAAAGCGTAACAAACAGACAGACAGACACACTTTCAGATTCATTATATTATTAAGGATACATGCTAGATATCTTTTTTATAGTGTTGCAATAATTCATGGTTACGTTTCTCACTTTCTTTCTTCTTCTTATTTAGGGTTATTTTGCCTTTGTTTCCCTTCTTTCCCTTCTGTTTTTTAAACATTTGGTTTCATTGATGGCTTTGCGCTAATAAAATCAAGATTTTAAAATGACATGCTCGTCCAAAGTCGAGCAGGTACTTAAATTGTTAAAAACTCCATATACTGGATTGTCATTTTCAATTATATTTATAGTATTAATTGTAACACAGTTAATATGATTTGATGAAAAAAGTTTTCCATACCTCCTTTAAGGGATTAATTTAGTATTTTTAATTATTATAATAATTTAGATATAGTTTAAAAAATAATCGAAGTTTCTGCATTGGATAATTCATGTGTTTGTTGGTTTTCCTTGTGAAAACATATTATAACATTTATATATATATATTATCTAGATAAATAACTGTATTACATTTTTTAAAATGGTTTTGAGAATTTTAATATAGGTATCTTACTAATTCTTGATATCAAAAATTAGTTATATTATTTGGTCAATTTTGTTGTTTCATGGTAAGAATTTTGGTTGTGACAACATGTGATGTCAATGTGATGGCGGGTTATATTGAAAGAGATGAATTCTGGTAAGTATAAGAGAAGTGATTAGTTAATGTGTATTGAAAAGTATGGGTTTTTTATTAAATTATATATATACTGTCTTTAGTACAATATCATGGTGCAATATAATGTTATATTGCATATATTTTATCCTGAACTACAGTCGTTTCTATACAGTTATGTTTTATTGTTAGGGTTAGTGTAAGACTTTTCTTTCTAAATTCTTTCATTTTAGGGTAAATTACCCTGTTTGTTTTTTCAACAGCAATAGTAACAGGGATGATTTGTACAGCAAAATTAATTTAACCCGGCTAAAGCTCGTCCACAGCCAAGCTGCTATTTTAATAGTTGAAAACTCCATTTACTTGGTTTGCCTATTTCAATACTTTTAATAACAGCGGAGGTTTTTTACTTGTTCACATATAATTGCTTAAACTTGATTTTTTTTTTCATGGTATCTTTAGTATATTCAAAATTTTTCAGATTTTAATTAAAATTGATGTATTGTTCAAATAATGACTTTATAGTATAGGATTTGATTCTTGATACGTTTTGTTTACTTTATTTCTATATGTTTATATACAAGTTATATTTGGATTTATATTATATATATATATATATAATTTATTAAAATTGGTAAGAAAAATTGCACCAAAATTTAATTAATATCATCAAAAAGATAATTTTTTGCATTTTTAGATAGTGTGAAAATTAATTTTGTGCTATTTTTTTCCTTAAGTCTTCAAGGAAGAACGCGAAAATTCCCCTTAATTTGAAAATTCATTAAAATTTCAAATAATGGCTTCTAATTTCATATTCACTCACTTCAAATTATATTTACGCACATAGACTGTATGTATTATTACTTGTAGGGATAATTATTTTCTGAGGCATTATTGTTTTAATTTTCCAGTCTCATTAAAAATGTTTAAATTTTATTAAAATAAAAGTTTATTTCTTTGTTAAACTTTTAAAGTTTGATTTGGAATATAAAGTTTATTTATAAAACATTTTTTTTGTCCCAGACCTATTAATATTCGATATTTCCGTTTGTATCAATGTACCCGTTGTATGGGGAAGATTGATACAAATCCAGTTTTAGGAAAAAAGTATAGTAAATATTTTATTACTTCATTTCTGACTAAAACTTGACTGAAATCCTATATTGGATTAACAAATTCATAAATATAATGTATTGGTTCTAATTATTTCCTTTGGTAAAATCATTTTTAAGCTTCCCAAAAAGGAGTGTATCAATGTGCCCTAATGTGATTCTGAGTTTTCCATGGTATTCCACATGAGTGTACTTTAATAGTTTGAAGATATATTCATAATCCATAGAGATGTTTGCTAATTGATTTATACTTTAATTGCTTAAAACTACTTTTTTCAGAATTTGCGCCAAGGAGTTTTATAATATTGTTCAGCATAACACTATGAAAATTTTCCGGTATGTTTAAAGTACAAGCACAATAAGAAGAAACCTGCAAAATCCAAGCATTATGAGTTATATTTTTTTTCAGTCCTTGGTATCTTACTTATAATTTTTAAGAAAAAGTTATCGCATTTACCAACATAAAAAGTAATTATGACATTTACTTCATGAGTTGCTGAGTTTTTTTAAAATCCTGTGCGCAAGTGAAATTCATGTTCGACAAATTATATATAATCGATTTACTGAACATATCATTAATATATACATTTCCAATGCTTAAAATAATCACACTGACTTTAAGCTCCTTATTTAGTAATGAAAATATCGTATGTAAATATGGTAAAAAATCTATAAAAATGTTTATGTGTTTGCTAAGTAATAAATAATTGCACTCTCGCTATTTTAGAGTTGCTTTTTCGTTATTAAAGATCTCTAATAATCAATTTAAGTTTTTAAACACTAACGATTATAATATTTAAAACAGTGTCAAACCACAGCTCCCTGAACCCAGCGGCGAACACTTCTCAGATGTTTACGAACAATGATCCCTCTTTCGGATCCCCATTGCTTTTGGGGGAGAGATCCAGTTACGAGGATGAGAAAAACGTGTTCTCCTTAATACGGCAACCTTGCTCATTTCAAATAGCGAAGGGGAAAGTTTGCCAGTGAAGGCAATTCTAGACTTCGGCTCTTGCTGTAATCTTATCTCAGAAAATTTGTGAACGATTGCATTACTTGTTTCAACAATAAACCTGCAGTAGCTAATACATTTATGGGTAATCTCTCAGCAGAGATAATTACTCCTACCTTTCCCTTTAATGTCTGTGGTGTTGATTTTATAGTCCCGATTTTAGTCAAACCTGTAGCTCAAAGAAGAATAACTGGTAGCAAAATGTATGTAGTGTTGATTTTATAGTCCCGATTTTAGTCAAACCTGTAGCTCAAAGAAGAATAACTGGTAGCAAAATGTATGTAGCAATATTTGTGTGCTTTGTCACAAAGGTTGTGCACTTTGAATTAGTGACAGATCTAACCAGTGAAGCATTTATTGCGTGTCTCAAGAGGTATTTTGACCGCCGTGGAAAAAAGTTTCTAGTACTCACTCAGATTAGAAGGATCGCCACACAAGAGTCAACGTAGTTCAATGGACATACTCAACACAGGACGAATACGAAAGAGCATAAGAGTCCTTCACACACAATTAGATTAAATTCACATATAACCATAGGTCCGAGCCATTCTGCTGCTCGACGGACCAAAAATATTTGTGGATAAATGAATAGCTTAAGAGCACACAAAGAACGAACTGTATTAAATTTAAATTGCATTTATTTGAGCTGGCGAGAGCTCACACACACAAGATGCATTGCACCAAGGTTACTAGAGAGTATAAGGTTAGGCTCAAAGAGAGCGGATGAATTGATGACGTCGCATTGGAACGCACATCGCTTCGTTCCAGTGTTAAGTAAGGTAACAAATATCACATTTGAGAGCTTTTTTCAGCAACCAAAAAACTTTCTATAAGCCTGGCTTTTTGTGAAGCATTGTTAAAGAACCACAAATAATGAAAGAATAAATACTTTAAGTGTTTAATCGAAAATTTAAAAAAAAAACTCATTGCTCTTTCTGGCATGATTTCAGTGTAAGAAATAAAGAAATAATTACGACGTATGCTATATAATTTTTAAAAATAAATTTATCTGAGACGCTGGGTGATTTTTTTAAAAAAACTAGAGAATTAAGATTAATTTTGCAGCCAATTATAAATTACACATTCGTTAAAATAATAGTCTTTTAGTTACTACATGTAGTAAAAAAATGAAATCAAATATCTTTGATAATTCCTTAAAATTAACTTGTAGTTTTTGATAAAAATGGGCAAAAATAACTTCTTATTTTTTACAGAATTGCTTTCAACGCACAACTCGTAATTGAATTATACACAAATATTTTGCATCGTTAATATATATATATCACATTTTCACACGCAGAAAGATAAACATATGTTAAAAAAAATCTCTCGAGTAATTCAATAATCAATATTTGCTTGCAATATTAGCACAAAACGGTTGTATCACATACAGTATATATATATATATATATATATATATTTATATATATCAAAACAAACAAGAAACATAAGACAAAAACTCAAAACCAACCAAGGCACAATGGCAAAAAATAGACAGAAACCAAAATAAATTGAAAAATATCATATATATATATATATATATATATATATATATATATATATATAATAGATACAATTCATAAAATTTAGCAAAATTAAAGAATCAAATTTAAATAAATTAAAATAAAATAAAAAAATATTTTGCATTAAATAGAAAGGCGCATATGCAGCCGAATCTAATAAAATACAAAGACAAATAATAGAAATTTAAATTAAAAGGAAAATAAATTAAAAGAAACAAAAATAAACAATAATAATAATGAAAACAATAAACGTTTTTGCGCGCAAACACAGCAGCAAAAAGTAATTGCTTCAACAGAAATTTTTTCTAAAGATACTACAACAAAAACTGTAGAATAAAAACCAAAGATTCTATAATATTTAGAACACTTTAATTAGAAATTACTCAAAATGGAAAGGAACTAAAATGGCGCACTCATCAGAAACCACACGCCATTTTTAGTTCAAAAAGAACAAAATTTTCTG
>BGPR01001087.1:33544-94274 GCA_013235015.1 Araneus ventricosus | reverse complement strand
AAATACCAAAAAAATGCTTACGTAATATTTGAACGGCCCCTTTAATTCTTTATTTACAGTTTTTTTTTATCGAAATGTAATGGCATATTGAGTTTCAGGGGCATTAAAGTTTTTTTTTACCCGATTGAAACGAAAATTGGACAATTAGGGTTAAAAGACCACATACCAAATTTCATTTATCTAAGTCGTTGCGTTTAGGAATTATCGTGTTCACAAGCATGCGATTACAGAAACCAACAGACAGTTAACGCGTCGAGGGATTTCGTCCAAAATTTAATACGGACCTACATTCCTAATTTTTAAAACTGTGTACCAAATTTTATCTATCTAGCTGTTTAAGTTCTGAAATTATCGTGTTGATATGAACCCTAACATACAAATTTTCCTTGGACGGACTTTATCCAAAAATTGATTGAAATATACTAATTTTGTATTAAGTCCATATAAAAGATTCCTTCTTTCTAACTCTAACCGTTGTTGAGTTATTGTGTTCACAAACATAATTCCAAAATTGTGTTTTTCGGACTAGGGGAGGTCTAAAAACTGGAGATTCGTCAAAATCTCGTGTTGAAAAATTTACGATCAACGATTATAATTCTTTCTCTTTGTATACTTCGTTTACTAGAATGTAAAAAAGATCAAACTTTTTTTTCCTATCAATTTTACGAAAATGCGCTAGCTACGAAGTAAAATATTATTGAATTTTTTTTTCTACAGACAATTTTTTGCAAACTTCGCAAAATCAAAGAATAAGGAGAAAAATTTAACACCTATTCGAAATTAATCAGATGCCTTTTCACAATATATAAATGTCTTGGACGTTAACGGTGTGATATTCAAAAACATTTTTGGGCCTTTTCATACCAAATATAAAGGAAATTTAACTAACATAAAACTTACACTTTACTGTTTTTCTTAAAAAATAAAATTATAGATCTAATTCAAATATATCATACAGCTTGGAAAATAAATAAGAGTCTCATTATTATCCATTAAAGTTCAGAATGAAAATAAAAACCTGTATATAAATCAGAATTTTATTTAAAAAAATTATACTTTACAAATCACAGCACACACACAAGATATTGTGATAAAATACACTGTCTAGCATGTGACGGTGGAGTTTGGAATCAATGCCTGAGACTACTATTATTATTAGAAGTACTGTCTTCAAACTCGTTAATAACGTGTCGGGATGCATTATAGGTTTGTAACACATATTAGTGGATTCTTATCTCATAGCATCTATTAAAATTCAGCTCGCAATTGGCATAAGAGCTACCAAAAGCAATGTAATTCAGGCATTTAGATTTGATCACTTAATGAAGAATGCATATCAGCAAAACTATAACGCTCAAGGAACTAGTGCATAAATAAAGTATCATTGAAGTAAGCATTGATATTTTCTTAGAAATGGTTTTGTGTTCATACATTTTAAAAAAGAAATAAACATTTTCACTGACTATTGAAATAAACTTAAACTGCAGATGTTATCAGACTCTTAATAAGGTAATTAAAAGTCTATTAAGATCACTGAAACGTTAAATTTAGTTGACAATTATTCTTTACGTTTCCATGTAAACCAAAATTTTCTCTAACAAAAATACAATATTTTAAAACATAAAAAATAAAATTTTCATCCCTTTTCTTTAACATTTATTTCAATGTTTGTTCAGAGTGAGCAAAAAATAAATTGAATAATAATTATTTGAAAAAATAATTGTTTTTTTTTTGGAATTTATTTCATTTTGATGAATTTAAAAGAAATTCTAAGTAGTGTAATATAGAAAACTCATCTAGAAAAAAAACTGCTATAGTTTTAAAAAATCACACCTGTACCTTAGTTATTTTTTTTTCAATTCAATGTTATATAACGAAATAAACAACCCCCCTCTTTTCTTATCACCCCAGGCTTCTCAAATTTTTCTATGCTTGAATGGGGTATTGAAAGAGATTGGGCAACAAAATCTATTTTACTTAACAATTCGATTAAAACACTGATGCATTGAAATAAAATCTTATATAACATAAGTGTATTACAGGGAAAACACTTGAAACATAATACAATTTCAATCCAGGCTGACAAATATTAAACCGGACTTATACAGAATCCAAATTCGGACACACACAACTAGAAAAAAAAATCCAAAACTGACCTTCTTTCTGAAAGAAGACCTCAATGCAGATAGCGTTAAAATGCCCCAAGCTATAGGGGTGTGGGGTCTTGGATCCTGTGGTATCTCTAATTTGCAGTAAGTACATTCTTATCAGCACTCATTGTGTCGACCGCTACCCTACCCAGCTAATCAATCAAAATGTCAAACCACGGAAGGGGGAAGAAATTCGGAAAATTACGTTCATCGCGCTTTAGAGACAGTTCACAAGAGACGTATATTTCCGGGCTGACCGCTTTCGGCGTATCTCTGACCACACGTTGAAATGCGTGTTATCCGCTTATGGGATAGTCCAAGGTCGACGTAGAAATACGTGTGAAACGCTCAGAGGGTTAAATTTTCTAACAATATCGTCAATTTTAAATCTTGGTTCTCGTATAATTTTTCTTTGAATAATTTCCGATAGACTAAAGATTTATTTTCTTTTCGACTCGCTTCAACAGGCATCATTTTAATAGATCTACGATATGAATTATTATAATTTTTGACTAATTTATATAACACTTCATATAATTTTTAGTATTTTTAGCAGATATCGTATGTTCTAGGATTCCGAAACCCTCCGCGCTTTTGCGCATGCGCCAGGCGTAGTTATTTTCACAAAAATAGCCGAAAAGAGAAAAATGGAGGGGAAGATGTTTACATTTTACATAGCGTGACCTAACAGAGAACTCCGGAAATGCGCTCATCTTATTCATTGCCTGTCACCACTTTCCAGTGTAATTCTTCAAAAAAAATCTAAATTTAGCCCTTTCATCAAGAATTTTTCCAGTTTTTCGAATCAAGGACATAAATGTATTTAATTGTCTTTTTTTTTCTTCTACTTATTACTGCTTATCATGTCTGAAAAAAAGAAACAACGTAGAAATTGACCCCTTTGCCACTAATTCGCAGTGTGGAAGTTATGGCTTTGTTGATAAAAATTTCGCGACTCCCAAAAGAACTACATCAAATCAATCTCTTTCATCTTTTGGCTCTAAAGTGTCCAACTTTAACTCTACTAAATTTGATTCCATCACTTCATTTGAAAACCTATTTGATAACTTACGAAAAATTATAAATTATTAAAAAAGAAAATCGCCCAGCTCCTAAAAATGATCGGCCTAATGCCGCCAACTCTTGTTAGATCTACTTTTTGAAAAGATTCATTTCATACACACTGTTGCTTCTTTCAATGAAAATTTAGTTCAGTATGAGTTGCCTACTTCTCCCATTCCATCGACAGATACATTTCTCAATACTGTTATTCAGGAAATCTTAAATTCACCTCCAAACTTAAATCCAAAGTCTACCTATGCAGACCTGGCCAGGCGCTCTTTCAATAAAGCCGCCAAGTCAAACATGAACCATCTTATTGTACCCAACTGAAAAGCGAGAATATCAATCTAAAACTAACATCGATGTCTGAAACATTTTAAAGACTTCACTAAATCAAGATACAGTAAATGTTAAAATGCTAAGGAAATGACTTGACTTCGAGTTTGGGAGTATGCTGTGGTGTAAGTAAGTTATAATTAAGGCTAAGTACCAAGATCATTGATATCGACATTTCGGTTCCAACTCTGTTAATCCTATTGAAAAACTACAATCCTCAAACTAATTCATCTTATTCTTTATATGTCGCTGACAAAAAATCCGTTGTCTAAAGGTTTTCCTCTGTTTCATAATTATCTTTCCTTTTTTTCAGTTTTTTATTATAATGGCTTTCCTCTTCATTACGACGAAATCTCTCTTTATGATGATCAGGATTGTTTTCACGGATGTCATACAGCGTAATTTGATTTCCGCGATTTAGATTTTTCTATAACTGTTAATTATATGTTTAAGTTTGAAGCACATTTTCGGTTTTTAAGGGGACACAATACCTTCTCAACACATTTTTTATTTGAAGTATTATTGAAAATAGTTTTGATAATATTGAGACTTAACAATCATATAAAGCCATTTTGAAGAGAAAGAAAATCCATTTCGATCTGCTTGTTTAGTTGAAATTTAATTTTTTAAAAGAAAAATGCAGTTTTTTGAAATCCCTACTACTTTTTTAAATATGAATATTTTTGCTTCAAACTTTATTTGTAGATTCACTGAAATATATTACACAAAACTGTGCATTAATTTTAAAATCTATTTAATATTCGCTTAAATTTAGGTATTTTATTGAATTATATGTTGAAAAATGAGGAAATTTAACAGTATCTCATTTTATATCTTGTATATAAAAAAACTAAGGAACTGAATGCTTATTGCATGCGCAATTTTCTCATGTTGTTGTTTCATGTCCCCCTGGTCCAAATACTAGACCAGGTCCGTGATACCATGTCGCTCTAACAGTACCACGAGTCCATTTTCCCCCTCACTCCGCAGCTGCCTCGCAGAGTCGCCAATACAGTCAATGACATGAGCAGGAGAAGCAGGACAGGAACAAGGGCAGGATTAATAAGTCTTTTCTCTGTCGATGAATTTCAAGCTTTTGATATGGCCACTACGAAGTTTGGCCAATGCAGTTTGTGCAGTTCTTGTACCTTCGGACTGTAGAGACAGACCAGGACGATTCCCAGCATACCATTCGTGTGAGGGAGGGACTTTCCAAGTAGAATTTGCCCTGTGGATAGAAAATATTTCGGACGCAAAGAGTTACCAGAGGCGGCGGAAGGAAGAGCACTTCCCTCTTTCGCAAGCAAGTCCCCCACCTCATTGCCGAAGATTCCAACATGGGAGGGAATCCATTGAATGCGAACTCTGCCTTTCTGTGAAAGCGTAACAATTTTGGAAATAATTTCTTGACCGGTGTTTTCTGGAATTTTCGACTAATTTTTTAAGTATTGGATTGAACTTTTGCTGTCCGTCAAAATATAAATGTCGCTAGCTTCAAAACGAAGGGCGAAATCCAAGGCTTCTCTGATTGCAAGAAGTTCCGATCGGAAAGTCGAACAGTTATCTGGGTTGCGAAATCTGCAGCGAAAAACCAAAGCCACCTCGGCTTTAGCATAGACGCCACTGCCCGTCTAACCTGAGTCCGATTTACTCCCATCAGTACCAGGGCCTGAGAAGGGATGTTGCTGATTACCTGCAGTGATAATTATCTCATCATTTCTGGGTGTTGAGTGTGCTTAGAGGCACTTGTCAATAATTGGTCATTAAAGCTAACTTTATCCAAAGGAATAGTTGGCGTCAAGCAGCCACATGGAATATATGTTCAGTGTTGAAATCCAAAAAACCTCTCTTCCACATAACACCAATTGGGCTGTCTTTTTTCAGTCTCTGGTTGCTTGTCCACTGCAGAATAAATTTTGAAGTTCTATTAAATGACCCGAAACTTTTCAGTTTGCCAATATATCTTGCAGAATTTGTTTGTCTTCTCAATGACAAAGGGTGTAGGTCTGCCTCAAACAGTACAATAGCTTCGGGACAGCAGCTTCGAAGACCCGTGATTATTCTAGCTGCGCTAAGTTGTACTCTTTACAATTTGTTAAGATTCGTGTGAGAGGCCACATGATAAATTTAATAGCCATACTCCAGAACAGGCCGAATAAGCGCGGTGTAAGTCATTCTAAGACTTGCTTGCATATGCTTGCCACAATTAATCTACGTGTCCAAAGTGAAGCCCAAATTTGTTGGACTTTTTGTTATCTCAAGCAGATTGCCTTTCAGATAAATTTTTGGTTGCAAGTTGAACATCTGTTCGTAGTAAAAATGCAAGTGAATGACTTTGTAGAGTTAAAGTTTAGTTTATGCTATTTTGCAAAACACTGTACAGCAACCAAGTTCTCATTTAAAGAATTCTCAATTTTTGTCGTGTCTTCATAACTTTTCCAAATCACGACATCATCAGCAAATAGGTCAATATTACATGAAGCGATCATTTTCTCCATCCCAGCCATGAATAATGAGAACAAAGTGGGGCCGAAATAGAGCCCTGTGGATACTCTGGTAGGATCTGAAAATGTTGAAGATACCACTTTGATACTCGACTCGGAAAAATCTGTTGTTCTGGAAATTCGAAATCCACGGGAGGGCTCTACCTCTGATGTTAAACTCATTATGGCATTTCACCAGATGCTTATTTTTCCACGCCTTATTAAAGGCCTTGGTAAGGTGTAAGAACGCAGAAATGTTATGATTGGTGGCCTTCATGTTGTGGGCATGAACTCTGGGCAAAATAAAGGATTTGATCTATAGTGCTTCCCTTCTGATCTAAAGTGCTGTGTTCCCTTCTGATCTAAAGTGCTGTGTTCCCTTCTGATCTATAGCGCTGTGTGTGCAATTTTCTCATACGCATCATGATAAAAGTGCACAAAAAATTTGAAATATCTATCTTCAGAAGGAAAAAGGCCTTAGCATTTTGAAAACATGAAAGTGTAAAAAAGTCCGACATGGAGAAGAAGCCATTTAAAGTTGTCATTTGAGCATGTTTTTCGTAAGTCATCGTAAATAAAAATCTAAATAACTTCTGAAATATTAAAGGTACAAATTTGAAATTTTGATACAATAAGAAGAACTATAAGAGCAACAAAATAAGCCAATAAAATGAAAATTGTTATTTGGCCATTTTTTGGGTAATGTGTCCCCTTAAAAAATTTGCAAGGGCCTCTCTTTTTCAAAAACGTTTTTTCTTTTTTTATGTTTTTCTTAAATTTATCAGACCCACACATATATTTTCTTCCGGCATCTCTGTCTCCAGAAGTCATGTTTCGCAACTGTCCAAAAATAATATAAAAAGAATAAAGATCGACTTTTTAGTAGTGTGATTACAATGGAATATCTGTGATAGAAATATGATTACAATGAGTATAACCACAAGGAAATATATTATTTATTAAATTTCAGTAATATATTTTATTAAACATATGTCTTTATTTTTAATAAGAATATCTTATATATTTCTCATCTAGTGATGAAAACGTATGATGTACTTTTAGCCGTTACAAAGCAAGCAGAATGAAACACACTACTTTAATCATTTCTCACTCTGTTTTGGCTATGAAGTGAGATTCAGAGCCCCAACCTTGCCTTTTATTGGAGGCGGGAAATGTGCATAAATTGCATGATTATGTTAAAATCTATGTATATCAGAATTAAAATAAAAAATAAGAAGTCATTTTTAATTTGCAAAATCAGTCGGCTGCCTGGAGCCTTTAGAAATCGTGAGAAATTATGCGCTCGTACCGTCCGCTCTCCCCTCCAGCGGCTCTGGCAACAATGTAGAATTTTCAATGGCAAAAATTTCAGATATGGAAGTTTGTCAGGATAGAATGTACTAGAGATAGATAGAAAGAAGACAGATGAGAAAGAGCGAGATAGTCAATGGAATGCACGTCACAAGTATCCTTGCATACAGCTGACCTGCATATATCCATCAACAGATATTTTGTCAGTGATATAACTATTCCTGTTGAAGCTACAAGACAGGAAGAAAACCAATGTGCAGCCATTCATATGCTGCAACTTGATAGCACAGGCAGAAAACGGTCATCTTGAGATTTTGAGCAGTGGTTTTCCACTCTTGAGTCCCTTCACTTTTATACCGGTTCCTATAGAGAGATATTACGGAATGATTGTCATTTAGGGCGTAGACTACTTTCGACTATCAATGGCCTCCTTCAAGACGTCCTATTATTTCATAGTATCTGACGTTAGTCAGATAATGTTATCAACTCATTTATTAGTCATTAAAATATTGAAATGTTTTCTGGCATCCGAAAAAAGGATGCAGAATCCCTAAACTACATGCCATTTTTTATATCAAGCAAGATTCTTTGAAAAACATACAAGCAGAATGCTACGGACTAGTCTTTCCACGCAAAGTTTATAATTGCACATTGTTCCATTCATCAACAATATGACTATTTGTCATTTCTCGCTTATTTGTTGGACACCAATGTAACAACAGAAAAGCGATAAAACGATTACCAAAAGAATAATAAAAGACAGCAATTATAAAAAAGCAATTTTTATTGCAGTACCAAATTCAGCTTCAAAAGTATGTTTTTAACGCCTTAAAAATCTATGTTTGCATATAAACAAGTTTTTTATGCAATTAATAAATACTTCGTCACTTATATAGTACAAATGTGAAAATAATTTCTAAAGCTTTCATCTTCCTTTTCTGAAGTGCATGGTGTGGTGTTGGTCCCTGGCAGCTGAGATGCAGTTTTACGTCGTAAGTCCCATATTCCTACTGTCGTTACTTAGGTATGTTTTTGTTTTCATTAATTGATTTTGCATGATGTTTTCTGCGTAATTTCACTTTAAAATTATGTTTTGAGAATAAAATAACAGGTGTTTTTTTCTATAGTTTATAAATATTTTCAAACTTTTAATAATTTAATTTTAAACTTTTGATAATTTAATTAATAATTTCATAAAAGGCCTCTAAAAACTTAGATTTCATAGTCATTTTCGTTTGTTCTTGTAATTATTCTGTAAAACAAATAAGATGTTTGGAAAGTCATGCTATGAAAATAGAATGATGAAATTTTATAACTTCCTTTGCAAATGAATTAAAATAGCTAAAAATTATTAGAAAATTAAATCATAAAAAATATGTTGAATGATATACTCTAAGATTTTAATGAGATGTACGATTTACCTAAAAACTTGGTAAATATCTTTTATTTCTAACCTTTTACTGACTTTTCTTTCAATATTAGTTCAATATATATGTTACGGTTAAAGTGAAAGACCTGGTCAGTATAAATAATAGCCGGTTATTATTAATATTAACCGCAGCTAGTTTTATTAATAATGGATTAATCGCATCAATCGTAACACTGTTTCCGAAAATGCAACGCTATTTCTACGGAAGTGGTCTTCAAAATTAAAAAAAAATCAACATATGACTTCCATAGTAATGTTAAAAAAAGATCTAAAAAGAAAATTTGAAAGTTTTGGTTGTGTTCAAGATGATTTCAACGGAAGGATTTATTTCGATTTGGCTGCACTATTTTGTTACACCTCTGAAAATTATTACATTGAAAAAATTATCCATTATTCCTCTGACTTTTCGAAGATTTTAAGCAAGTCTATTTTCTGCTGCATAGGCTAATGTATTTATTTAATGCTTTTATAGCGTTCAATCATGTTATACTAATAAAGATTTGCATATATTTAACAACTCGCTTGGCTGAACTGTTTTTGAACACATAGCACACGTTGGATCTAAATATTGAATTTAAAAAAAAATCGGAGTCAGAGGGTAACATTCCTTTTAAATGTTAATATTAATGGAAAGAAATGTTTACTATCTGAGAAAACTAGATCAGTTCAAATTTGTACGTCTATTAAACTCTCCCTAATCTGTTTCCTAAATATCGCCAAAATAAATCTCATGAAAATTATTAATAAAATTAGCAAATAACTGACCATTTTCCCTAAGCTGATTTTCAGTGTTAAGATTACTTTGTTGTGGATTTAAATTTTTCATGTTCATTTGAATATAAATTAATATAGTTTCACTTTCAGATGGCAAAGATTTGGATATAGCTTATCAAGTATAACTTTTTTTTTGTCTGGCCTCTCTAGTTTTTTAATAACCAAGCAGTACAATCTCATGCATTGCAACTTTTCGCAGCTTCATCTTTATATTGATGACTTGGAAACTTTTTTTAATAGGTATGGCATTTGGTTTGGAAAATTCTTTTTAACTGCAGTACAATAGTTCTTTAATTTTACTATATATTTCAAACACGATAAAGGTTAGAGAGTAAATTTCTCTTAATGTTTTTTTGCACATAGATCACAGATAACAAATTCTTTCGCATTTTTTTGTTATAATAAAAGAGAGGCACAGGAAATTCTCAGAGCAAACTAGTATAAGGAAAACAATAACGCTGAGATTTGATTAACTGTAAACAATTAAATTAAACTTGCAAATTTCGCTATGCCTCATTTGCAAACTCCGATCTTCAATAAGTCTCAGATTAATTTATTTGGCTTACTAACCACAAAAATATGGGAATAATAAAGATAGTATTAGATTTATTTGATTATAAAAGAGTTCTACAAGAAGAAGCTTACCACTCCATCTAAGATCTATTGATTATAATTTATTTTTATTCTGAAGTACAAGAATTTGGTTGTATTATGTCTGAATATGAGGAGTTTAAGATACATTTTTCGATATTAAAAATTAAATTCAAATTTTATTTGAATCCTAAAACATAATATTATAATTTAGTTTTTTATAAGCAGTGTATTTTACTTAAGGTAATCCACAAGCATTTTTATAATTTCATTTTTGTAATTCTTTACAGCCATAACTTTTACTCCAACCCTCATTTAAGATGAAAACGTTTCTCTTTCAAAACTTTTTGAAGTTTTCCAGTAAAAAAAATGTGATAAATAACATAATATAATTCTTTTTATGGGGTTCTTATAGATCTGAAAAATAATTTTCGTTTTATATGTGTAGCATAATAAAAAAATGTTTTTGACGATTAAAATATTTTCTTTTTGTATACTTTGTAAAACAGAAACTAAATACTGAATTTTATGCATTATATCGGCAAGATTCTTCATATTTATTCAAGAATTTCGAGTTTAAAATTAAATTTCTCTGCCATTATTTTACTGAATTTTATTGGAGTGAACTGTATGTAAGTATTATAAAATTATTATTTTTTTATTTTGTAGCGTCTTTATGTACGCTGATAAATTGTATTTCAAGCCTTATACAAGAATAAGCTCTTATCTAACTGGTGTGTTATTAGGATATTATTTCTATGGCAAAAATTTTAAAGACATCAAAAACAGATGGGTGAGTTGTATTGTTGTTGTAAAATTTAAATTTATGAGCCTTAACAACTGAAATGTAAATTGAAAGGAACTAAACATGTTGTGAAATATAAGTATATTATGTTCGAAAAGTAAATGATTTTTAATGTTATCTGGCGTATAAATTCTATGTAAAGCATTAAAAAACTTGTTATTGTTTGCAAAGATAACTTTTAAAAATAATCGATTAGATTATAATTTATTTCTTCACTTGATAAAATTCTTACGATGCATGATAGGTTCAGTTTTATTCACACCATGAATTTCATAAGCGTTGATTTATTTCAAATTATTTATAATTGACGGGAAATACAATTGAACACTAAACTATTTTTATATCTGGTTAAAGGGGAGGGATTTTTGTGGATGAAAACTATAAATCACTTCAATATAAAGATATCAAAGTTTCAAAGAAAATTCTGATATTTAAAACGAACGGGAGTTATCTCTCCTAGACTTTCTGGTGTGCTCCATAAGAAAGTTATATCCAAACCTCTATACCTGTTGTGACTGAAGACGATCTTTAATCTATAAACTATTTATTTTACATTTATGTACAGGAATTATATCAAAACGTAAACATGGATGAAATTCTACACTAATTCTTCCCCGTTGCCAGTATCGCTAGCTGAATAACAAGTTACATAATTATAAAAGACAACAGGAAGTGCGAAATATAAAATAGGTGGCAACATTCTCCCACCTTTGTATTGCAGACAAACACTTTAAAGCAATACAAACATAAACAAATTATTACACACTGGCATTACAAAAATAAAAATTATTAACAGTTCATAAATTCAGTTTTTTAACAGGAATTAATGGACGGCCACATCGAGATTTCTTTATTTCATCGAGAACATCAGCTGCAGTAGGGCCTGGGTTTTGCGCAGCTATATCAGTTCCTTGGTGGTCCTCGATGAGATGGTCACTAGCGCTGAGCTCCAAAGGATAAATTCGTTGAAGCGGTCGTATGATCTCACCACTGGCTAGCCGTAATTTAGCCACACGCTCCACGCCGTCCTTGCCTGGAAACAATTCGATCACTTGAGCCAAAGGCCAATTCATTCGGTTTGGGTTCTTTGATTCAACTATGACGATTTCTCCCGGAGAAATCATCTTCCTTTTTGAAGCTACTTTAGGACTTCTTACTAACTCTCCAAGGTATTCGTTGTAGAAACGTTTGCGTAAATTTGATCGCAAGGTGTGAAGATAACGCACTCGTTTCAATATATGCTGAGAATCAATCAGATCCAAATCAAATGTTTCTCTTCCTTTAATATCTTGGATGAAATGAGCAGGCGTAAGAGGTTTCAGCTCCTTCGGATCGTCTGACAAATATGTCAATGGTCGCCCATTTATTGTAGCCTCACAATCGGAGAGTAAAGTCAACATCTCTTCATATGTTACGCATGCTTTGCCCAAACACTTTCGGAGGAGTTCTTTAATGCTGCGAACCATCCTTTCCCAAAATCCACCGTACCATGGGGCGGAAGGAGGGCTAAATAACCATTTTATTTTCATTAAAGAACATTCGGCTTGAATGAAATCCCAGTCCAAAGATTTCAAAGCATTTGCTGCCCCTACGAAGTTCGTACCATTATCAGTGTATAGCGTAGAACCTCTTCCTCTTCTGGCCCAGAATCTTCTCAAAGCTTGCATAAACGATTCGGTGGAGAGAGATGAAACCAGTTCTAGATGGACTGCTCTATATACTGCGCACGTGAATAGAACTATCCACGCTTTGCTCCCACCACGCAAGGAAAGAGGACCGGCCAGATCTGCGCCAGTTATTTGAAAGGCTGCAACTCTGTGTATTCTGTCGGGAGGTAAAGGAGCTGGATCTGGGTTAACTTTGCCAGCTGTCAGCCTTTTGCATTTTATACATTGTCGTAAAATTGCCTTTACAACTCTCCGACCCTTGGGAATCCAGAATTTTTCTCTTAATTGTGCTAAGGTCGTTAACACTCCAGCGTGCATTAGGGATCTATGATTATGCAAAACCAGTCTTTCTAGAAGAGGATGGTCTGGTAAAACTGTAGGATGTGTAAAGTCCTCTGGATCTTGACTGAGAATCAGTCTTGTTTGAACTTTCAGGATGCCATTTTCCTCGAAAAACTGTATCGTATCCTTGTATTTCTCACGTATTTCAGAGGGCCATTCTGACTGCATGATTTTTATTAGGGTCTCCTCTGCCTTTTGAATCTCTTCACATGAAAGTGAATTAACTAACTTAGGAGAGTTTCTCTTAATATTGTTGCAGAATCTGAGAACATAAGCAGTCATTCGGAGAATTTTCTTATAGCTCGAAAAGTACAGGAATCTATCTCCAAATCTAACTTCGTTTCCTGTGGCTAAATTTGTCACAACTGTCTTACGCCGCTCTAGAAATGCTTCATCCGGAGTCTCTGATACCTCAGAACACGGCCAAGATTCTTCATCGTTATACAGCCAGCTGGGACCCTCCCACCATTTGCTTTGCAGGAGGTCAGACCAATTACAGCATCGGGTAGCTAGATCAGCAGGGTTGACTTCTCCAGGTACATGTCTCCAGTCATCTATATTGGTAAAATCCCTGATTTCCTTCACTCGATTTCCAACGAATGTATTCCATGGCTCCTTTTTCTTAATCCAGCTTAAAACCACCATTGAATCGCACCAAAAGTAGGTTTTAGAAGCAGTTCGTAGGATAGAAACCACCGTTTCTGCTAATCGAGCGCCTAGAGCTGCTCCCAACAATTCAAGTCGTGGGATTGTGGATTTTTTCATTGGAGCAAGTCGAGCTTTTGCTGCTATGAGTTTGACCGTCACTTGTCCTTTGAATTCACATCGTAGAAAGGCACATGTAGCGTAAGCGTAGGCAGAAGCATCTGTGAAGATGTGCAACGTGAAATCATCGTAATTTTCAGCAAACAATCTTCGAGATATTGAACATTTAGACATTAAATGCATGGTTTTCTCCCAAAGTCTATATTTATGTTCAAGTTCTACAGGCAACACCTCGTCCCAGCCTATTTTTCCTCTCCAAGCTTCTTGCATAAGCAATTTTGGTAACAATAAAGCTGGAGCCGTAAAGCCAATCGGATCGTATACACTGTTGATCACAGATAGCAATACCCTTTTTGTAACAGGCTTTTCTTGGGTGCAATCTGTATTTGCTGGTAGCTTGCAAGAGAGTTCGTCGATGACTACATCCCAACTCAGGCCAAGTACCATTTGCTTATCTTGATCTTCCTTAGAGTCATTAGAAGCCCAACAGCGCAATTCAAATGCGCCTTCTTTCATTATTTCTATGGATTGCGATTTCAGTTGTTCCAGTTCTGTAGCGTCATTAACACTCGTAACTAAATTGTCTACGTAGAATCCTTCTTTTAAATGACCAATTGTCTTCCTGAGGCTCTCTGTCTGGAATTTTTCTCGTTCTAGATGGTAACTTATAGTGGCATTCAGCAGAAAAGGGCTGGAGGAAACGCCGAAGACTACTCGACAATGACGATAAATTCTTATTTCCGAGCATCCAGTGTTTTCCCACCATAAAAATCTTAGGACATCTCTATCTTCAGTTCTCAAACGTATCTGTAGAAATGCCTGTTTCACATCTGCAATTACACCTATGGCACCAGAACGAAATCTTAATAGTAAAGGCAGTATTTTATGTGTAAGACTTGGGCCCACACTTAAGCAATCATTCAAGGAGGCAAATCCCGGTTTCTTGAACGAAACGTCGAAAACTGGGCGAACTTTTGTGGTATTGCTTGATGGCTTAATGACGGGTCTGTGAGGTAGGTAATGGACTTCCTTGGCAAGCTGATTTATTGGGACAGCTTCTATAATACCTTCTTCCTCCCACTGTTTAAATACGTTATTGTAGGCTTCAAAGTAATTTTCGTTTATCAAACGCTTAGTTGCTGTGCGAAGTCTGGATTCTGCTGCGTCGTATTTATCATATAGAGCAGGATGTCCAGCTAGCCATGGTAAAGCCACTTCATATCTTTGATCTTCACAGATCCTAATTGTTTCCTTAAAATGGGTCAAAGTTTCTTCTTCAAGAAGGCTTTCATTTATCTTCTCTATGGGATCTGTAATGCCCAAAACTTCCAAGTCCCACATTTTAGGCACGTTCATATTCTGTAAGCTTAATGTGACCAGGTTAACAACTTCCCTTTTCTTCCCCAGTCCTAAAATTGTCCAACCCAGCAAGGTCTCAACTGCAGATACTCCTGAAGATAATACTTCTATTCTGCCAGTCAAAATGCTTCCAAGTATATCAGCTCCCAGAAGAACTCGTATAGGTGGTGAATCTCTTCCAACATCTGTAAGTTTTATTCCTCTGGAAGCAAGCTCAGAAAGCAATTTTCTGTCATGTATTCTAGGCAGGGTTGAGCATATCTTTTGTTGCTCGAGAAGAGACAATGGAGTTGAATATTTGCGATTTAAGCTTTCTACGTTTACCATGTATCTCTTATGCTCAGAAACAGGGGAAATTCCTCCGCCAAACAGCCCTTGAGAAAATATCTCTCTTCCAGATGGAGAAAGGAATAGTTCTGCAGCTAAATTCCTTTCAATATAGGACCGCTGGGATCCATCATCCAACAATGCTCGAACACAGACTTCCTTGTCTCTATTTCGTAGTCTGATCATAATAGTTTTGAGATATATTTCATGTTCAGAGGGAAGATTTGTTAGCAGTGTTTCTGTAGATCTCTGCTCATTATCGGCTGTTCTGTCCTTAGACGAAAAATTACTTTCCTTTTCCTTGCGTAAATCTGGGCAAAGTAATGGATAATGTCTCCGTTTGCAAATTAAGCATCTCACACTACTATGACACCTTTTTGCTAAATGTCCAACCTTAAGACAAACGAGACAGCATCTTTTTCTTATAACTTGCGATTTTCTGTCCTCATAACTCATATCAGATAACCTTTGACAGTCTTGACTTAGATGAGGGCGGTCACAGAAAATACAATTAAGTTTTGCACCAGTTGTACTTGAAATTAACGTAGCCGCAGTGGGTTCATCTTTATAGACCGATTTCTGACAATCTTTTCGTATAGCACCACTTCCCCTATCTTTACCGAATCCTTCACGAGCTAAACATATCATTTCTTCTGATTCGACTTCATGGCGTAAAAAGCACATAAGTTTTTCCAGGGATCTCTGACTTGTAGCATCCTCAGTACTTTCTGAAATTCTACTCCTTTCCCACGCTCGCAGAACATTTTCTGGCAAACATGACTCCACCAATGGCTCTAGAAAGTCAGCAAATTTTTCTTTTGTGCGCCCTAAGCTTTCCAATGCTCTTAATTTTGTTTCTAGCATATCGTAGAGGGTGGCTAAATCAGGGGCATTCTTTCCAGTCGTAGCATTTTTCAGAACCAGTGAAAGGAGATCGCGGACATATATTTGCACCAAGAGGTCTTCCCGGCCAAATCTTAATTTCAACTGTTCGACGGCTTTTGGATAATTTTCAGTTGTTATTGGGAAACTGGAAATTAATCTAGCAGCTCTCGAATCAGGCACCATAGACTGGTTTAAATATTGGAATTTGTCTATAGCAGTCAGTTCCTCTGAGTCATGAATTTTTGAAAATATACTCCAAAATGTCAAAAATTCCTTAGGATCACCAGAAAACATCTTTAATTCAAATTTAGGCAAGTTTAATTTTACCACATGAAGCTCGGAAGAACTTTCCAAAAAAGATCCAGAATCTTTATTTAATAGCGTTTCTAACTTGGATTTAAGCTCAAGAAAATTATCTCTATAATCCTCTGCAGCCTGAAAATCAGTTTCGTATTCGGCAGCATTTTCAGTATTTTCTAAAAGTAACGACGAAATTTTATTCTGAATCTCATCTAAACGTAAGAATTTATCTTCTAACTGAGAGTTCAATGCGCGCAGCTTATCGCCATCCTTGGCGTCTTCTTTCTTCGCCAAACATTCCTTCAACTTGTTCGCCGTAGCCGTAAACGAAGTTCTTAACGACTTTCGTTTTGTTTTCAAAGCATCCATATTCACATGAAACTCAAAATAGTTTCTTAAAATGATTCACAATAAATTCTTAATGCTTGTCTGTCAATAAATTCTTAATGTCTGTTTATAAAGAAGAAATAAAGTGAATATACTTTCTGAAACTTAAATCACTTTCGTAAACTTCATATCGTAACTCATAAGCAGTAATTTAAATTATTCGTACCTGCACATTTTATAGTTCCGAATTCTTCGAACTCAGAATTCTGTCCTGTCCACGGACGCCAATTTGTTGTGACTGAAGACGATCTTTAATCTATAAACTATTTATTTTACATTTATGTACAGGAATTATATCAAAACGTAAACATGGATGAAATTCTACACTAATTCTTCCCCGTTGCCAGTATCGCTAGCTGAATAACAAGTTACATAATTATAAAAGACAACAGGAAGTGCGAAATATAAAATAGGTGGCAACAATACCCATTCATAAAAATCACTGATCTTCAGAAGGCCCGGAACGCCACGATGATCAGAGACATTATCGTGGCGTCTCTTACTTTTTTACTTACATTTTGTCCCATTTTAAAAGTAATTACTTTTGAACTCTAATTTCATAATTTATTTTACTAGCGAAACGCAGTTATTAGCGAAAATCGCTCTCTGTTTGACTTCAAATCATATTCTCTACTCAAAATTTTTAAAAATAAATAAAATGAAGAAAACAGTTTTAAATAAATCGTATAGATGAACGATCTATTTGCGCAATCTATCGTCTCCTCTCAGAGTCTATCTGGCCGAGTGGTTAGAGCAACAGGTTTAGGAAGCAGTAGGTCGCGTGTTCCAATCCAAGGCTATGTTCGTATTCTGTTCAGCTTGCAATGAGCTTGACGCCGCAAGCTTGTGACAAGCTTGACGCGTGGTGACTAAGTCGTTTGCGTAAACTTGTTTCAAACTTGCACTCTTGTCGTGTCAAATTTGTTGCAAGCTTGCTGATTTGCAGAGCAAGATTGCTGCAACTTTGCTGCAAACTAATATTGCTATCAGGGTTAAGTATCCCCAGCTTCCTCTCTATGTACTTCCATAAGTTCGCTACTAATCGTTATATGTGTCATTTATATTTGCAGGTAATTTTATGTTTTGGCTGGATTTCTGCAGGTATCTTGATATATATTTCTTTCTTCGCACTTTTAATGAGAGAGGAATCTGTGTTGGAAACTGCCCTTTACAACAGCGTGAAGCATCTATTCTTTTCAGTTGGGCTATCTTGGATTATTTTTGTCTGTCTAACTGACGAAGGAAGTTAGTAACAATATTTTTTTACCATTTATGATTTCTGTAATAATTTTTGTTTATTATTATAAAACATTTATTATTTGTGCATTTCTTAAAAATACATAATTGCATTAATGATAGGTCAATTTTACATCACATCCAACAGTTAGGTAGATTTTGAAATAATGGGGGCGCCCCCCCGCAATCCATGAGATAGCAATACTTCCCAAGTGGGGAAATTACACATTTTTAAATCAATTTAAAATTCTTCAAAATGAATAATAACATTAAATTAATTTTAGTCATTTTTTATTATTTTTTTATTTGCAATCAAAGTTCGGCTTTCAGATTTTTCTGTTCAAACGGTCCATTCTCGAGCAATACGGCTCTTACGTCATATGTGCCGAAACAGCGGCGAGCTCAGCCAGCAATGTAGAAGTAAATACGACACTTCCCGTTCGCTCACTATAAAGATTTTGCTTTTCTTTCTATATTTTCCATCTATCACATCATATAAAATAATGTCGGAAAGATAGAAGTATTGAATTGTTTTTAATTGTGCTAAGAAAACTATAACGGCACCCGATAATTTTTTGTATCGATGATACAAGAATTGACGATCTTCACAAAAAGTGGTGCAGACCAAAGAAGAGAGACGATAAGCTTAATCTGAAATTATCAAAGTTCGTCATGTCTCTGGCGATAATTTTAATGTGAGTAATTAATCTATTTAAATTGTATATCACGAAGTACTGTGAAAAACAGCCTTCAATTGGATATCTGTTTTGTGTTGAATATAAGAATAAGGTGCAATTAGCAGATAAAAAGAAATATATATTTTACAGCATATAATTAAATTTAATTGGTTTTCCCCCCATTATCTTCCTCTCTTTTTGATTACATGGAAATTTATATTTTAAAAACCATTGTTCTCTCACACTAATTTCAGGAATCAATGTCAAAAACAACTTTGAATTTAATATCTGTTCTATTTTTAATATAAGTATACGGTGAGATAGCAGCATATAAAAAATAAACTTTTAAAAAGTAAAAAAAACGACTTCAAAAAGTGCAATAAAAAGTATTAAATAATTTTCTTTATGCAGTCGGTTTTGTTTACTTTTTAAAAGTTTATTCTTTTATTTTTAGTAACCTTTTGGATTTATCTAATCAGTTTATAAGTAATATACCATTATATAATTAAGACACACTCATGAAATATGCAAAAAACTCACTATTGCAGAGTAATTAGAAAATTTGCAAACAATAATTTGTCCTTGCAACTTTTGCGTCTGTAGACTTAATGACGGCAATCCCGCTTGATTTCCAGCTGTTGTCTGTCATCGTATGCTTGTCCCAACATGCTTGGTAGAGCTCTTCCATCGTCTTGAGACCTTGATGAAAGTTGTCTCTCTGTTTATCATATACAGCTCTAAGATTATTGGGGAATTGACCGAAGTCACTAAGCAGGACATGTAACTTTACTTTAATGTTTCTCCAGAGCTCACAAAATGTCAACATCATTCTAGGAACCAGAACACATCTGTTCTCATGTTTGCAAGAAAAATTTGTATAACTGTCTTAAAATACATCCAGGCTTACATTTCTTTTTTCATTCAAGTTGACAAATTCGCGATCACCCACATTTACTATTTCAATTTCTTTTATCAATCTGTAAACATTCCCCTTATCATGAAATCTTCTTGTATATTTCATAAAATAGAGGCCAGTATTTAACCTCTTAATTAAACCTTAGTTCTTAAATTTTCGATTGATAAGCTGAGTCATCACTCCGCTTCACTTACCCTTCCAGTTTCCTTCACTTTTCCTTCTATTAATTGCATTAAACCTTTGAAGCTGCATCTAATATTTCAGTAATAATTTTGAATTTATTTACGATGACATATATTGAACTATACTTCCAAGTAAAATTTTTGAATGCCTGTTTTGAATATAATACAGAGACTGCTTGATTCAAAGTTTGTACTTGGTAGATGTTGGTATCCCATTTGACTAACTCTGTATTAAAATATTAGCGTAATCTGCAATATGCACAAAGAATCCACTGGATACTTTTCTTGTCTTTTAATAAAAAATACATTCACACATATTTAATACAGAGTTCCATCATGTAAAATTTAGAATAATCACAGTATAAATATATATACATCTCACGATGCAAGCAGAATGACGAATAAACTCTTCGCACACTGACAAAGAGTGCAAGAGTGTCCCGCGTATCTCAGACAATAAAGGATTTGAAAGTGAAAAAAATAGCGAATTTTACCCAATTGATAGACAGACCCCTACCCACAGAAAAAGAGTACCTTTGTGCCTCTACCAGAGGACCATTTTTACGAAAGTCCCCATAAATCCTCCTGAAGCTTTAACCTTGTAATGACGTTTCGTTCGGTGTCGGCGATCATATGCTTATCATTAAATTGCGAGGAAAACAGTGTCATTGTTAAAGAGTTAAACCCCCAGTCCCCTCAAAGATTTAAAATGGCAATGTCTACGGATTGACCATTATCGCTGTAACTAATGATCGGATCTAATTAAACTTTTTACTGTTTTGTTTGTTATGAAAAGGGATACAAGAACAGTTTAATTAATATCTGCTTTAAACATAATAGTTTTTAGAAATATAGGGAAATATGTGTAAAAAACTTTGAAACTTTTGATGTTTTTTTGTCCTATATTTTTTATTTGTCACATTATGTAAAAATCGTTCCTATGAAAGTTATAGCCTACAGTATTTATCATCCAGCTCTCTTCATGTTTACATTTGTTGTTTCTATAATATATTCAATTGTTACTAGTAATGCACAGCTTCATTGTACTACAGATAGATCCACACTATGTTCAGCAAAATTAACCTTACATTTACATTAATTGATTAAAATTACATTTGCATCTGAATCCATGACTGAAAAGTTAGAATTATTATTACTTTGGTTTATAGCTGCCATTACAATGTCTGATTCAGAATCTTCTAACTCTATAATCACTCTCAGTCCATGATTTTTAAGTTCTGATCCCAAAGCAACCTTGAACTTTCTTTTATAGTTTTTGTTGCCTAAGGAGTCTTCGTTTGCGGTAACACACTGTTTTTCTCAAAATATGTCTTTTCGTAAAGAGAATGGTGATTTTATTTTTTGAACAATCATATACAAGAAAGAAACATTGGCCGAAAATGCAAGAAGGGAATGTAAAAAATATTGTACTGATTTCAAGTTCCCGACAACTTCTAGGCCTCGGTGGTCTAGTGGTAAGGCCTCAGCTTTGGGGCCGGAGGGTCCAGGTTCGAAACCCTATCCTACTTAAAATCCGCCGTGTATGGGGCCTGTTGCACGTTAAATCATACGTAGTGGCCAAACGTCCTCCCGTTGGTGTGGCGTGCAAGTTTGGAAAGGGGGTGCTAGCTCAGGTGTCGTCCTCGTCATCTGGCCGCCGTTCAAAATTACGAGGTTCGTCCCAAAATAGCCCTCGTGTTGCTTCAAAGCGGGAAGTTAATATAACTAAACCGACAACTTCTACTCTTTACCCATGCATTGACGGGCTGCCACATCTTGTTCTTGTGGTATAGGGAAAATGACAGCATGAGAAATGCATAATTATTGTGAGCAGAAACTCACAGTTGTGCCGAGTTTTCTAGATACTGCGTCATCGAAAGTTGCATTTTTGGCTGCCGGAGAGGACCTTGTGTTGTATTCGTATTGGTTGAAAAAATATTCTACGTTGAACTATGTCGGATATTACAGATTTGTGACTTTGCCAAAGAAAAGCATGCTAAGATCTAACTTTGACTTGGCGGAACACTTATTTACTGTTCACAAACTCACCGCTACAAAATGGGGATAGAAAACTGAAACTATAACTCAGTGGAAGTTTCAAAAGAGCACTGAATCCAGTTACAATTTCCAAACAATGTTATCCACATGCATCAACTATCGTATGCTTATATAAAAGTATGCGGCAGTATTGTGGCGGCCGAAAAGCAACATGGTCTGTGCTCCAATGTGTGAGTATTGTCATGGGTTTTCATGCTTAAACCCAGTAAATTATTCTAAGGAAAACAGTGTGCAGCAACCACCTTCTACAGAATAGGGCTTTCTAATGTAAATAACAGTGATTGAAGATGTCATAGAATCAGAAAATATGAATAAAATGTAACCATTAAAATAGCTGGACTATAAAAGACAATAAAGTATTCTTACGAAGCTGTAAAGTGGTTTCCTGACGTGCTAACCTTGGCGACTTTGGCGGCAAAAGAATTTTCTATAAAAATCCTGAACTGCGGCCCTATCTCTATTGGGAGTCAGCAATATCAAGAATCTGCTAGAGGTTACCTCATTTCCTACGTATTGACGTCACTTCCTTTTGAAAAAGTATAAAAGCAAACTCTCAAATCAAGAGTAGTTAGATGGACTTCAATCAGCATAGCAAGCTGGTGAGCTAATAAGACAATGAATGCTGTTGAAAGTGCTGTGACTGTGATTTAATGGTAATCTTTGTTGTTAATTTATACATATGATGTTTAGTTTCATTACTTGTACTTAATAGTTTTTCTAAAACTCTTCGTGGAATAAAGATTTATTTTTTTTATCCTGCTTGTTGGAAACATTCACGTACATCCACCCGACGATTTTCGTAACAATATACAGTATATTTGTGGTGGTTGGTCCATGATGTTGCAAAGCACGTTTTTCTAAATTTCCAAATCCAAAGAGTGTAAAGCTTGGCATGAGTCTGTAGTAGGAAAAATTTCGGAAAATACATAATACAATCATTTTAGTTCAAAGGTAAAAATTATAAAATATAGGAACATAAATAATATACGTAATAATAAACATAAATAATAAATAAATAGACATGCGTGATAATAAACATAAAAAAATAAAAATAAATAAAAATTATGAAATAGAAAAATAGTATAATAAAAATAAATAAAAGATGCACACATAAGTAATATACATGTAACCTCATCCAACAGGCGAGGAACAAGAGATTCAAACAAGTGCATCTACATAACCAAAAAAAGAAAAAGCCGTAGTTTGTAATACAACTTAGAAAGGAAAAAGAACGAAACAATGTTTACTATACAAATTAGAAAAAAGAGAAAAAAATGAAAGTCAGTTGCTTCAATCACTAAGATGATCTTCTGCATATGGAATCGCATGTTGAATTTGACACTGGAAACCTCCTGAATTTTAAAACTTGCATTTTTATTTAAAGATAAATTTTTGATCCTCTCTCTTTTAAAATTAGAACAGCGACAAGTGCTGTAAAGCACTTAAATAACTATGTGATGATGCTTTTAAAAATCATCCGATTTTGCTAATAAGAAACATGTCGGATCCTTAAATGGTGGGTAATGGAATGACCCTTAGTGTAAACGTATAGGGGAAACCCTCGAAGAAAAACTGGAATAAGCATTAGAAATCGTTTAGAAAAATTATTTTATATTGTTACTTACTCAGCAGTGGCGGACTGGCCAGGTTGCCAGCTTGCCCGATGGCAAGTGGGCCCCTTAAGCATAAGCTGATATGGGCCCCCAGGTTTTGTGTATGTGAAAGACAGAGAAAGGGAAAAAAATTTTTTCTAGAGAAATTCCTGCGTCTTTTCTAAAGCAAACAAAATAGCAAGTAGTTTCATGTTCTTCACACGACCTTTTCTTTCTGTGCAAGGTCGGGACGCAATGACCACTCATATCACCCCCGGCAAGACGGAAGAGTGACCCCCTCTGAGCAGGAAGTCTGCGGTCCTTGTAAATGTCTAAATAACATTCTTTTTGTTGTTAGTGCTTTTTACAGTAATGAAACTAGAAGCGAGCAAAGAAAATATCTATTTCGGACCCTCTGAAACTTACAAGGGGAGGGGGAATCATGTAATTTTACAAAATGGAATCCGTGGGACACTTGCCTTTTCCTTGGAGGTGGAGGGGGGGGGTAGAGGAGTGCTTCTTTGGTTATGTTAACAAGGTTGTAAAAGCAGTAAAAGGCTCTTTCTTTCGTGGGTGTGGGGAGTGGAATTCCTGTTTTCAGTCAGCAAAGAAAGAGTTAAAAATGCATAGCATATCTTAGAAAAGGAGAAAAAAGAAACTTAGCGAGGTGAACTCAAATTTTCCCTCTGTTTATATTGCTTTTCTAGTATTAAATACTGACAGCGGCGAACAGCTGAATAATTCATCTTGTTAACTGTATGGATTACATTATGCCAGTCAACTTTAAATTCACCAACTTATTTAATTTTTGGTCATTAATTGCCATTAATTGTTACAAAAAAACCAAGAAATAAATTAGTTAAAAAATTGAAAAACAGTGGACAGGAAATATATTAATATTTGAACTAAATTCTGATGTAGGATGTTTCATCTGATGAAATTAATGACTTAGGTTTCTACATTTAGCAGATAAAAAAGGCTAAAAATCTTGAGAGTCAATGAAGGTATATTTTTTACTGGTCAAACATAATTCTAATTTAAATTACAATTATTACACTTTATTAAGCTAATTATAGAGTGAATATTTAACCTAATTAAACACAATCTCAAGGAAAAACTTTCTTTACGTAACAGGAAAGGTGAGTTTTAAGATCATTGCTAGAAATTAAATCTATCATAATAATATTGTAAATATGTCTAGAAAGTAAATTTATTTGAAGTAATGAGGAAAGAAAAAATTGGACTAAAAACTGATAAAATGGAATGCAATTTTTGCTTTAAAAAGTTTTTATATCGTAAGATAAAAAATATAATTATATATCATGCTTCTTCTTTATCAGGAAAAAAATGTAAGATTTATTGATTTGAAGCAATGAAAGTTGATTGACTTTCATTACAACATTCCAAAGTATTGTTAAATAATTATGCTTAAAAATATTTTTTAAAAATTGCCAAATTAAGGAGAAAATTGCACAGCAACTAAACTGGCATCATATTGAAAGTTAAAAATTTTGAAATTTAATAATGTGTAAAAAATATTTTTTATGTGATAATATTTTTTGAGTTATAATTGAAAAAAATTCCCAATTCTTGCTTAATTTTTAATTAATTAAAATTTAAAAACTTTCCGAGATGCATATTCCTACGCTCTTATAGTATGTTTGTACCAAATTTGGTGGCTCTTGATTCAACGGACTGTAGAACATCAATAGACAGACAACAATTTACACATACATTCTCTTTTATTATTTGCTGACATTTGCATACAAAAGCATGATCAGAAGCAAAACATAAATAAAAACAAATATAAACATAAATAAAAACAAATATAGAATAAAAACAAATAAGACTATGGTACTCCGTGTTAGATTTTATTGCTTAAAAAAATAAAATGCATCTATAACTTATAATTTTCTTGCTTTCAACTGTCTTGTTTGAAATTGATTTAGTACAAACGTTTAGTTCTTTACATGTAAAGAGGAATTGTTCGTCTTTTATAAAAATCTGCAGTTTTTGTCCAAACTTGAAATTTTTCGCATGTGCTTGTTCGTGTACAAAAGGAGAATCACTGTCAACTTTTCAAAGTCCTGTAGTTAATTAAAATTTCAGTTATTAAAAATTGAGCAATATTTTGTTGTTTTTCCCGTGAAATCTTTCAAAACTCATTTCAGAAGAATGATTTTTTGATTATTTTAGAAACTCAAAAATTATTTTTGCAATGTTATAAATTTAATGACAAATTACAAAAATATTATTACTACAAGTCACTAAACTAATAATCATTAAAAGAATTTCCTTCCCTCACTCTTACAAAAAAAATACTCTACTAATTTACAACATTTCTCCTTTACGCTTTGTCGCTAAAACCGTATAAGAAAAATTTAACCTAAAGAATTTAAAATCAAATATTTTTCAGAATATTTTCATTAATTTACTCGGGAAATTGATTTTAACCCTGTAGGTGAGAAATTTATTGGTATTAGACTTGGTGGGAACTTTGAATTCTTGATGTGTATCTAAAAATAATATGCTATGCTGTTATCAATTCCTTGTTTTAGTTTGAACTCATAAAATCCAGCTTTGTAGAGCGAACTATTAGAATTTAATTTTAGGGTAGGGTGGACCTTGAAGAACGAAGTCAAAATAAAAATCATCACTGGGAGTCTTCCATCCCTACATTAAAAGGCACTAAAATCAAATGCAAATTTGTAGGATGTCCAAAATTAAATTTCTGAATTCAAAGTTTTGTCAGTCTCATCTGGGTCAAAATATATTGAAAAACCAGACAATGATCTCGTCGCAGAGAAAAAGTGCTCCTTCTCTGTGGAGCTTGCAAACTGTTTTGCTAAGATCGCCACCGAATATGATTAAATATTAGTATATCCATACACTCATTCTTTTATCAAAGGGATTTGTAAACAATGTGTGTGAGGGTTTTGCTAAGAATAACTGCTTAATAACTAATAAATACTAATTATCCATGAGTATTTCTCTTCATTAGAATTTAATTGGAATAATTTCATTATTTTGAATTAGTTCAGCTGAGAGTCCCGATTATGGTTAATTTGGGGGTTTCGATATTATGCCGACCATTATGCTTGTTTTTACCTTTCCTGTTCTTAATAGCCCTGCATCGATTGAAAATATATTAAAAGAACTTTATCAGTAAGAAGTGAAATCCATTTTTGAGATATCAAAGCATATTTGTAATAATATTAGTATTCGTAATGAATGATCTAATGATATTAGTGAATTCTGTTCTTCAAAGCTAAAGATAAAGAACAGATTTAGACGTTCATTTTCTGAAGAGAACTTAGAATTCTCTGTATATTGCTATCTATTGGAAAGTAATTGTTAGATGATTTGGATGCAGAAGTAATTATTGACATACCATCTAGTAAACTCAACAGCTGACTAGATATCTAGTAAACTCAAACGCTTACTGAGTTCTGTAGTTTTGAGTTATTGATCTTTTAAAGTAAGAAATATTCTTTAAATTTGTTGAACTTGGTACATGGTTAGCTCTATAATTTCAGTTTGGTTTAAAAATTCTCAAAATAACAGTACAGTTCCAAAATTACAGTAAGCTATACACCCACCAAAAATTATTTAAAATTCAATCATGAATTTGTTTTTGTATTTGGTAATTCTTATTTTCAATAATATGTAATAATACATGTATACTTTAATTAGTAATTTGACTAGCGAAGCGAGGTCCTGTTTTCACTGGACCGTTCGAGAGAAAACAGTTTGTTTGTCATTAATTTACTGACTTGTCTAATGTAGTCTGTTTGTCTGTAATTTGTTTTGTCACGATCAAACGTGTTGTTCGATTTTCTTTGAATTTGACATGAATGCTCTTTGATGTCGGCGAAAACGACCGTATGTGTTTTTTATCTTTTTGATTCCGTTTCAAGATGGTGGACGCTTAAATGGTTGCGTTTCATGTAATGTTGGGTTTTTCCAACGTTTTTAGCCAAACGAAACTCCGTTCATAATGAATCCAAAGATACCTCTAATAATAACAAATTACATTTAATTGCGATTTTGTTAATATTGATAAAAGCAGACATTTAATTGTACTTTAATTAATAATGATAAAATCAGAGACTTGCGCAAATAATTGAAATTTGGAAAATAAATGGCTAAACTTATAAAGACTGAAATGAAGAGCAGATTTTTTTTGGGGGGGAGGGGCGAGGTCTACTGTTCACAGAACTAATAGTATATATAACAGATTTTTAGATAATAACAATATGTAATAATTTATATAGTATATCATGTTCATTTATTGATTTTAATTGATTATATTTATAATAAATAAAATTTTAAAAATTACGCAGAGAAATGTGTGACATTATGAGACATTTTTGATATGAGTGGGCCCCCATTGACTGCTGGAAACCGCTATTTTCAGACCTAGTCCGCCACTGTTACTCAGTAAACCTGGTTTAAAGATGTAGATTTAATGACCATAATCCCGTTAATCTACTCTATATCTTGTAATAGATATAATTCCATTACATCTACTTCATTTTCAAATTAGATTATCCATTATTTAAGTCTTATAGTAATTCACGTCGATCGCGATTACTGGGCAACCATGTAGAAAGCCAAACATTCTTAATTCCCCAACTTCCCAGAGCCAACATCACACGTAAATAAATAAAACTGTATATCAGAGCAATCAAAAAAATTGTAGGCTATAACTTTCATACGAACGATTTTTGCACAATATGACATATAAAATATGTAGGACAAAAAAAATCTCAAAAGTTTGCAAGTAAAGAACATACTTTATTCACATATTCCCCTAAATGTATAAAAATTATTAGGTTTAACGTAAATATGAATTTAACTATTCTTGTAGCCCGTATAATAACAAACAAAACAGTAGAAAGTTGAACTTGATCCGATCATTAGCTACAGAGATAATGGCCGTTCCGTAGATATTGCCATTTTGAACATTTGAGGGGAACTTGGGAAAGATTCAGGGGGGGTTGGTGAATTTTCTAAAAAATCCCCTCTGGGAGGAGTCTATCAATGGGGTAAAATTAAGCTTTACGCTAATTATTTCCGACGTTGAGAGTTTTAGGGTCTTTATTGACTGAAGTAGAGTATGAGCATCCGAAGCGACGCTATGCGAATTCCTTAAATATGGGGGAAGAATCGTGGCAGGAGTAAGGAGGTGCGAAGTGGGGTTTTTTTCTTTTGCTGACCCCTGTCTGGAAGGGAGAGCACAGTTAATGAAGACGTCTGGGAATTTTTTACTTTACTGAATTTAGCAGTCTGTTTCTCTGTGTTCAGAGTTTTGCTTTTTCACTTTTATGCCTTAAAAAGGCAAAGGTTTTCTCCCTACTTAAGATAAAGGTTTTAGATTTTTTGTACATGCTGTCATTATTAATAACGGAAACTGCTGAAGCAATAAGCATTCCTTTATTTAACTTTTTATAGACAAACATTTTTTGATTTTCCATTATATATTAGAGTAAAAATTTATATTAAACTTGATATGAGAAGCTTCTTGAAATTCACTTGCAGTCTTGTGTAATACAATTCTGTAACCTAATATTTTTTTTCCTTATAAGGGTGCATTCACATAGGGCAGTTTCGGCTTATTCCGATGACAGCTGCAAACAATTCGTGTTCACTTGGTGATATCTAGTGATCGACGCTGCCAGGTGGCGCTGTGCATTTGGCTTTCGCGGCTATATTAGGCGTTAATCATTCAAACAATGAGTGAGAGATATGGCTCAGAAATGGATATTTTATTTGAAGAGCTCCCATCGTATGAATAATCCATTGCATGAAATGAATAAGAAATCACTGTTCATAAATATATAGAACTGTTTGATAAAATTCCCAGTTGAGTGCAGGAAGATATTAGTATATAATTCATGTTTTCCGCTGATTCATATGATATTTTCATCTATTATATAATATCTTTGAACACTCTGATTATCCTTATAAATAGTATGTATGCCATTATATTTAAAATTATTTTATTTTAATAAAATTATCATTTTTAATTAATTTTAAACAATATAACAATTCATAATTATTGTTGATTTATAATTGAATGCGTTATTTTGCGGTAAAAATATCATTTAAAAATAAAGGATTTTCTTGTACTACAAGGGCTGTAAAAAAAGAAAGATTTAAAAACGTGGAGGGTCTCTCCATCTCATGATTGGTATAAGCGGAGAAGTCCTGGTGGCTCCATTGGCCTTGCCTGTGACAGAGATGACCAGACGGCGCTGTCTAGATTTGTTAGCGGTCACCTGAGGAGTTGCTCATTTAGCCACGGTAACAAAGTTTTTCCGGTTTGAGCAAAGTGTGGAGTAGCGAGTGCATCCCCAGAGCACATCCTCTCTTGTCTCCGCCTTTCTAGGGAGACTTTCGAGACGGATACTTTGGTTGCTCTCGATTTCTTGAGGGTGAGTGGTGGTCTCATGGATGGTGTCTTGCTGCCGCTAGACAGAGAGGGGATTAGTAACAACAACAGGGCTGTGATTACGAAGCTCACACATAAATATAAAATTCACCTCTTAGAGATACGAAAAATTATTTTTCAATATATTTTATTTATGAATCTCATCAGTTACATTTTTGATGGAATTTCGAAAAATAATTTTAAAATTTAATGATTTCCCGAAAGGTTAACGAAACTTATGTAACTTTTGGCTGTACAAAGATTGAACTCATAAAATTAGCACTGGACAAGTTTAAGGAGTGGGCAGAGAAAAATAAACTATACGTCTCAATGGAAAAATCAAGCTATGTCCTTTTCAGCAAGCTTGAAAGAGGACCAATGATTAAGCTTAATAGAGCAGGGCAAAAGAGCCAGGGATCAATACCAACATCTCTGCAGAATCGCAGGAAAAACTTGGGGCATCAACAAAAACATCAGAAGGCTATTATATAAAACAGTTATAGAAAGAACACTATGCCATGGAGCAGCTGCCTGGGGACATAATATGACATCCCGACTTCAGAAACAGCTGGACTCCATTCAAAGTTTGTTTATTATTATTATTACAGTAATATTATTTTATATTACTGGTGCATACAGGACAACCCCAACCGCTGCTCTCCAAGTGGTCACCGGTCTTCAATCCCTCCTCCTACAAATCCAACAAGAAGCAACTTATGCCCGAGTTGCTCGAGCAAGATCTTCATCCAACTTTTTCACCGTTATATTCAGCCCAACAGATTACGAGAGAAAAAGCAATGGAATTCATATTCACTCCCCTAATTTTCTTCTCCACAATCAAATTTCATTTGCAGACAATCACATAGACTCAGGAGCCAAGGCTATATATACTGATGGATCTGAAACGGATGAAGGCACTGGTAGCGCATATTGCATTCTCTAAAATTATGGAATAATAGCCTCATGGCAAGGTAAACTTGATCGTAGCAATTCGGTTTTCCAAGATGAAATCCTCGCAATTAGAATGACAATTGAAGCAGCTTCTTCCCTTCATAGACCAATCAAAATTTGAACAGACACTTTGTCAAGTTTGATGACCATACTTAATCCTAAATCCCACCATAGTATGGTCCGAGAAATTCAAACCCTTTTGCTCTCCTATAAACACATTCACCTGAGAAGGCTTAAAGCCCACGTCGGTTATTTAGGCAACGAATTAGCAGACCAGTTAGCCAAAGAAGCCATCACAAAAGGCGACCCTTTCCTTTTACCTAAGCCACTTTACCACCTGAAATCTGAGATTAAGTCAGCTGCTCTAAGCATCTGGCAAGACAACTGGGTTAACAGAGAAACTGGCCGCAGTACACACGATATAGTGGTTAGGGTCTCAAGCAAGCCAGTAGGATGTAATAGAGAAAAGATAATGTTCGTTACAGGACACGCGCCTTTCCCTTCATCCCTTCACCACTTCATTCTTCGAACACAGGAGAACTGCTCGTGCGGAGAAAAAGTAGATCCAATTCACTATGCCACAATATGTCGGTTTACCCTCTCCTGACATTTCCAAACTCCAGCAGTGTCACTTAAATTACAGTTGTTGAAAAACATTCTTACGAACAACTTATCAAGAACCCGACTTCGACTCCTAATGCGTTTCATATGTGATGAGAACAATCTCATAGTAGAGGATAATAATTGTGCACTCATCCACCCATACTGACACACACTTCCGGCTACTTATGATTCTTTCCCTCTACGTATTTGTTTCTATTTTGTATTGTTTTCTAAGTTGTTCTCTCCAGTGTATGTTTCTTTTTCATTTTTATTTGTTTTTGTACCTGTTACTTGTTTCTGTCCTTTCTTAAAAAATAAAATTCACCTCCATCCGTCCAAACCGGAAAGGAGCCAAATGGCTCTAAACGCGGGATTCAGGTGGTGTAATGTAATGTAATGTACAAAGATTGAAATAAACCAAATAATCGGAATACCCTATGTTTTTTAAAGAACTGAACTTGAATATACACAGTAAAAATAGGTATGCCAATTTTGATTTTATTTTCACAAGACCATAAGGATAAACATATGCTATGAGTATTATTAACAAAAGCGTCCTAAGCTGTCGCTTAAAATATACATTTGTTGGCATTTTAAAGTGAATCTGAGAATTTGCAAATATGTAGGGAAGTTGAAAGTTACATGTTAGAAATTTTTCAACTAAACCTAAAACATTAATAATTTTCAATAGGTTAGATAAAGAAAATACTTTAAAATATATTCTGAAATTTGTTAAAAATGAAGGAAAAAATTGCATGCCAACGAAATTCGCATCATTGAAAGATAATATTTGCAAATTTAAGAGAGTGCACAGATTTTTTTCAATAATATTTTCGGAAATTATCACAAAAACATGGAAAAATTTAGCTTAAATTTACTTTCTGATTCTTCCAAGATACACGCACTAATTCGCTTTAATTATTTGTTGAGATAAATAACATCTATAATGATAGATATATAATATCTATAATATATAATGAGATAATAATATATAGTATACTATAGCAGTACGGGCACGGCTTTGCCCGTGGCATAATGACTTCAACAAAATAAAAAAATGCCTATATATATATATATATATATATATATATATATATATATATATGTATCGTTTGTTATAAGTTATATACTTTCTTGTTTCTGATCTTAAAATGTCTTAGGGATTTATTCTACCAACTTTTCTTTTTCCAACAATTGGCTTTCGCAGGAAGGTGGCATCACAAAATCTAGATAATTTTTTTTATTTATATCAGTTCTCAAGGCTGAGAAACATTTGATTAATGGAATTCCGATTTTAGGTTTTCTTTTTCAAGTACTAATAGTTTTTAATCAAACTATCTTTTGTATTTCATTTGTATGATTATTGTAATTTTATTATTACAGTAATTTTCATTTTTAATTTTATATTAATATTTGCACATATTGGAAATATAACACATGTTTTGATTATTTGAAATATTTTAACCAAACCACCTTTTGTATTTCATTTGTATAATTATTGATAAGGTAATTCTTTTAATTTTAATTTTAGATTAATATTTGTATATATTGAAAATTTAACACATGTTTTGATTAATTGAAATATTTAACTAATTATATATATATTGTGACAAAATTGTCTTGTGGGTGTACGTGAATGCAATCCAATAAGCAGGGCTTTAAAAAAATAAAGCTTTTTATTTTACAAATATTATAGGAAAAGAAACGTAGCACAAGTATTATACAGCACTAGTAAGAATTCACAACAGAGATTATCATTAAATCTCAATACAGCGCTCGAAGGTTTCTTATTAGCTCACCAGTATGCTTGCTGATCAAAATCGAACTGACTCTTCTTGGCTTGAGAGCTTGCTTTTATATTTTTCAACAGGAAGTGACTTCATTATGTAGGAAGTGACGTAATCTCTAGAAAGTTCTTGAAGCCAGTAGAAATAGATTGAAAGTTCGAGGTCCTTCTAGAAGATTCCTTTTGTCGCCAAAATGGTCGCCAAATTTGTCGCCAAGATTAGCATCTCAAGGAAAAGACTTTATAGCTTTGTAACAATATATAATTTCAATTAATGTTTTTGATATATATATATTGATTTCGCCTGCTTATTTTTCTTCCCAGCAATGACATTAAATGAAAATAAGCTTAGAAAAAATGAAAGTGAAATTATAAAGTTTGTGCAAACGATGCTATTAAAATTTAAAGTGAGTAAAAAAAATTATAGATCCTTGGAACAACCGTTTTGTTTGCTCGCTAAAATGTAGTAATAATTCAACTAGGCTGACAAAATAAAATCTTCGGATCCTGTTTTAAATATTTAATAGGCGACATTAGATATTTTGAATTAAATCAGTCAAATGAAATGATTTAAGATTGAAATTTCTTTACAAATAAACCATTCTTTTTGTAAAACAATAACTTTAGTATTATAAGATTGATTCTTATATACCACATAAAATGTTTAAAAATGCAAGCCGAATGAAATGTTAAATGATTTCAAATGGACCAATACACCTGAAAAGATAAAGACAAACATAATTTCTTTGATATTCGTCTATGGATTAGATGGACAGTGTACACCCGCCCAAGAGCATCGCTGGATCTTATTTCTTTTTGTTCTAGAAAAACCTGCCCTTTTATCTGACGTTGTCATATCTTGTTTCATTTGTTCCAAGTGTAGTACTTGGGTACTTCGTTGTGCAATTGAAATTTTTTTAACAAAGGGTAGTACGATAAATCCATGTATTGTTCGCAGACTTTTATAATCCTCGAAAACTGATGTTTGTAATAAATCCCACATCTTGTGAATACCTTTTACGAGGTAATGGATATCCCTCCTGTTCTATTTTTGTTTGTTTCAAAAATGGCGTGGGTATCGCTTTGTACAAATTCAATCCTTCACACATGGAGAACGTAGATTTATGCTTCAACGTGAGCCGTCATCCATCTGATTTGTTACAATGCCAAAAATATCTGGATCTTCTTCATGATAAGATTCATGAATGTATTTCTTTTTTTTTGCCTTTGATGAAAGATTTGCAAACAAATTATGACTATCCTGTGGTTTTTGCCCTAGAAATACTTCTTGTTGTATCTCCGCCCATATGACTATTTTTTAATTCAGTAAATTACGTAAGATGTTCAAAACAAACATCTTTAAAACAATAATTGTTTGCTCTCTCTAACGGTGCATCGACTGTTTTTCTATGATCATTATTTCTCATGGATCAGCCACAAATGTGCGAAAAATTACCCAAAACAACACAAAACAATAAATAAAATATTTTCTAGATTAAATTTTAAAATTCGGGCTTCAAGGTGCACTGAGTCTCCATTACGACTACCTGTGTACCAAATTTCAAGGCTGAAGGTGCAATATTTTTCTTCTAAACCTCAAACACATACACAAACAATGCCTTTCAAAAGTATAGATTAGTATACATAATATCTCAGAGAACTTGGTTTACAGATTCCACAAAATCTTGGTGAAATAAAATATGAAAGCAAAATGTATTAGTATATTAACTCGACTTTCAACGATTAAAGAGGAACAGGCAATTGAATATTTGTTTAAACAATGAAAACTGTTTGAATTGCTTTGTAACAATGAAAAGTATTATTGTAAATTATACCAAAAAATATTCTTAAAAATTTATTAAAATTTGAGAAAATATTGTATGGCAACTTTTTCGTTTAAAACAAACTTTTGGACGTTTGTAATAATCTTCGTTAGAAATGAGTATGAAAAATAACCCAAAATATTAAATAAAATTTTTTTCTAGATTTAATTTTTAAATTCGGCCTTCGAGGTGCATTGAGAGACAATCAGACTACCTGTGTTGCTGCCAAATTTAAGGGCTGTAAGTGAAATATTTTACGCCTAAAAATCGCACGCACGCACACACACACGCAAACATTGCTTTTTATATATAGAGAGATACGTAATAAAAAAATGTAAGTAAAGAAATTAAATCATCTAAAAATTTATAGGTATTGACTTACCTCTGAAAACATATGTTTGAAACTGCCCTCTATGTAGAAGGAAAACTTTTTCATAAAATAGCATTTGTGAACGCTGTCACACGTTGCAATGGAAGCAGGTGCCATAGGGCCGGAAAACCAGACTGGTTTCATTCCAGAATGAGGATAAGCTTCCGAAGTGGTTAGACATGTTTGCCGTGCTAATGCGAACAGCGACGCAGGATATTGTACAGTCCTCGCAAATCATGTGCCGTCGACAGAAACTACCATGTGTGAGGATATCCTCAAGGTCCTTTTTGATTAATGCTAAGTTAAAATGTTAATAAAGATTCTCTGTGATACTTAAAATCACAGTGGTATTGTGTTTGCTATAAATAAAAAAAGTTAAGATAAAAATTCCTGCTAGTGTAAGAAAGTAAATGGAAAATAAAATACTCATTTTTTGTCTTTTTGTTTAACTTAGATTATTGTGGCTGAAATCTATCCGAAACAGTTTCCTTAGCATGAAAGCATAAAAAACTTTGCAACTTCAGGACATGCATTAACTTCATATAAATGCTATTCCCTTAACTGAATGTAAAATATTTATTGTAAATATTAAACTTTTGCCTTTTATTGAACAATATTTATGTTCATTTTAGGTTTTATCAATGCTTTTCTTTCGTGGAAATTATTTTTTCCTTTTTCCAAATTATCCTACTGCGCATACCTGATTCACACGCTGATAATTCAACGAGATTACCAAGCAACTCAAGATCTGGCGGAATATTCTCTCTTATCAATGGTTTGTATAAGACTTTTTTCAATATTTATTTTCTACCGAAATTTCTACCGATTTTTGCAGAGGGTGTTGCCGAACTCTACCGACAAATTCATAGGGCTCATGGTAGGCATCAAGAGGACGAAAAATTACCATAAAACGTAGGGTCCCAAACGACGTTCATTCAGTGAAACTCGCAAAAATAGAAGAATTCTGCAACACGCTCTGCAAACATCTGTATACTACCGATCAGCAAAAGCTAATCCGTATTTTCTGGTGCCCTTTTCAGCTTTTCTTGAATATCTCAAAAACTCTTCAGTTTTCACACTACATGTTTATAACAAATTAAAGAACGCAAAATTCCCTACAATTCCATGCTTTTATTTTTCTTCAAGTTCTAATATTTTTTGCATATAATTCCTCTAAAATAATTTTTCGTTTTCAGTAATTTACGACCCCTGGATCACCAAATCTTAGTGTTAACTACCTGAAAAAACTTTAAGAAATGCTCTTTCATTTTTAAAAAATTCGTAGTTGAAACATTATTAGATTATTTTTCTTAATTTTTAACAGTTTCCGACAATTCTCGGACACCCTGTGTTTTTGAGATTTTCACCGACTAGACGTCGTTTCTGACTCTATGTTCTATGGTGATTTTTCACCCTCTTGATGCCTACTATCACCCCTCTGAATTTGTCGGTCGAATTCTGTATATACATGCAATTATAAACAATCACAGAAATCAAGATAAAAGACATTAATACACAAAAAGAGCAATTATATATATATATATATATATATATATATATATATATACGGCACTAGTCTTTAAATAAAACAGATAAAACCTAAGATGATGAATAGTAAAGCAGAAGTTCTTCTGAATTTTATCCGAAAATAACGCAACTGCAAAACAAGAAATCCTGCTCGAATTTTTTTCACTCGTGTTACTTGTAGATGATTTCTCGTGTAGCTATTTGAAGTGAATATTCCACTGAAACTAAATAGTCCATTATTCCATCTAAGCATAATACAAACAAATGCAGCTAAATACGATCACTGGTTGTGACTCTCAAACCTATACAAATGCCAAAGACTCATTCTTGTAACAAAGAAGATTTATTAACAGATGACTAAGACTCAATAGTGCGGTCGGTATCTGAAAAAAATCACTTCTGGCAGAAAACATGCCTTTTGAAGCAGAATTACTACACCATTATTTGAATGTAAAACATCCGAGACCAAAAGTTCTCGAGTCCGTGTCGGTCAGTAATGTCTTCATCAAAATGAGAGACAGTGACATTTTTTTCCAAAATTATGTTCTTATTTTCAGTTTTTATCTTTCTTCTTTTATATTTGATGTTCATCTGATTCAAAACGTTAAATATAGCAGTTGATAGCATAATAGGATAATTCATGACTCATTGTTAACTATCGTTGGTCAGTAATGATAATCGAGTGGAAAATCGTTTTCGATTTTTGTTTGTTATTATTTAATCCTGTTTTGATGCAACACGACAGCAATTTTGGGGCGGACATCGTGATTTTCAGCCGTGGTCATAGGACGACGCCTCAGCCGGCATCACCTTCCATAAACTTCCGCGACATATCAGCAGGAGGAGGGTTGACTCTCGACTTCAGATTTGGCGTGAACCAGGCACGCATACAAGCGAAACAAACAAGGCATGGCAGAATGGGGTTACGAACCTGGAACCCTCCTGTTCTGAAGCCGAGATCTTGCCACCAGACTCTAAATTTTTTCCAAGATCTGTTCTTGTTTTAGGTTTATTTTGAATACTGTTATATTTTCATGTTTTGCTGATACAAAGGATTAAACAAGGCATTAAAATACTGAAACTGACATTCAGGTAACTGTAGAATGAAGCACAGTCATAAAAATCAAGTACCAATATCCTATAACGATATATAATAATAATTCCTATTTACTGTTAGGAATGGTAATAGAGCACCTGTCATTGTATATAGTTTCTTCACCTTAATGTGAAGGAACTTCATTCAATGAAATAATTGGCTGGATGCAATTTAAAAATCATCTGTAGTGGAAAATTTTGTGAATAGGAATGGCTGCAGATCTCCTTTGCTGCCCTTCATTCGAAATCTGATTGTAGGCGTACATAAATTAAAAGCCACTATACATTGCTTCACCTTTATGAACAGATGGTATTTCCAGGTTTAGTTAAGCATCTCATGAATGTAACCATCGCTGAAACATATAAGGTAAATCAAAACCAAACGCCAATTATCATTTGAAATCAGCAAGTTTACATCATAAGGAATAGATTCAGTGACGTTCTCCAAGTACACACAGTGATAGAAAAATTATAGTTAAATGGCCTTACAAGTAGAGAATGATTGTTTAAATGTACTCTGTGAACCTTTAAATTAAAGTGGCAAGGACGGTGACATTTGTTCAGTCTAATATTACCGGTGCAGTTGTAGTTGAATGATACTTGACATCTAACCATATTATACGAGCTAGATATACTCAGGAAGTATCTCCAGTAATATTCCATTGCCTTCTAAACCAGGCATACAAGAAATACTATCAATACATATTCTATAATGAATCTAAAGATGAATCAGAATGGAAAAAGAGTAGAGTGCATAAGCTCGTCTGTTCAGTTACTAGAATTCTGTTACGAATCTTCAGTCATTACTGATTCAACTGTGTTCAGTGTTCGTACTGCAAACTTCAAGCTGTTTGCTGTCACACTAAAGAAGATATGCCCTTCGACTGTCACTTTGGACTCTGTGCTACACTCACGCTAGTTGACTGCGTTTGTTCGGGATCTGAAGGAGGCGCCAAATTTGCATCTTGACATTATATTTAGAGTTTCTAGGAGGTCAAATCACTAGCAATAAAATAGCATTTTCCTTTACCGCCATATATGATGATCAATTTCACGAACAGAATAACAAAAAAATTAAAGGCCAAGGAGAAGCTATAGGAATTCTAAAAAAATGAAGATTCTCTACTAAAATGATTGGTTTCGAGTCCTGACATTTCCTTTATTGTAACAGAGTTTGAGGAAGATTTCTTCATTGGATCGGTCGATGTACTAAATTCACATAATTAAAATTAAAGAGCATTTTAAGCAAAGGTTTTAAAGTGATGTAAAAAAGATTTTAAATGTCATAAATGAGGAAAGAAATCCCTTTGAACGGAGACGGTTAATTTCTGATGGAAGCAGAAAACTTGTAGTTTCGAAAGTATCGAAGGCTACAGCACTTGGAGCTTACTTGAAAGGGTTCAAACAACTACCAGAGTATATTAACTCTCAGAGCGACTAATAGGTCAGAGCGAAGCTTCTCAAAAATATCTCTCTGCTTGGCAATGGGCTTCTTTAAGAAATATTCCCCTTCACAAAAGAGGTGTTTGAAAAAGAAACGCATGAATTTTACCCCCTCTCATTGCTATCTGTGGGAGGTCTAATTATCCCAGCGGGGAGAGATTTTCCCTGTTTCATATCGCTAGTAGATCCCCCTTACTTCCCATTCCTTTCACTTGAGCAAATTGTGGTTTCACACTAAATCCTCTGCTCCCAATGTTGCATTTGGAATACATATTACTTCTCAGAGAAAAAATAAATATTTTTATCAGCTGTTTTAATTTTTCAAAATACAACTTTCAAAATGTTTTCCCAAATTAAATAATTAGTACAAATCTGCCATTTTGTTAATATTTAAAAAGAGAAACACCGTGTATTTTATAAGATAACTCTTTCAGGGGCACGTAAATTTTGTTTATTACTTTTCGAAATTATTTGAAAAATGTGGTATCTGAGACTCATAAACATAGAATGTATTGTAAAAAATAATATGAATTGAGGGTGGTTTATCATCATAAGCTCCGCCCTTGTAGAACATGAAACTTCGTTATTTTTCAAATGTTGATTTTATTCAAAAGTAACAAATGGAATGACAATTATGAATTTTTATACTGTTTAAAAACAACTAAAATTAGAATTTTTTTAAAATTTGATTATTTTAAACATAATTACATACATATTTATTAGGATAATTGGAATATTCTTAGGATAATCTGTTATGAGCGAGAATATGATATGAAATCGTAGAAAACATAAATTACATACTAATGCATTCCTGAATGAAATGGAAAATTTTATGAAACACCCCAGCTAAAAAAAATCTGCAAAAAATCTGCAGAAAATTTCTTTTTTTGAAGATTTCTTAAAGATTTCTGCAGATTTTTTGAAGACAATTTTCAATTTTCTTCTTATATTTTTCTCTAGATATTCTGCAGATTTTTTGAAGACAAAAAAAATCTGCATTTTTTCTTCAAATCAATTTGCAGAAAATCTGCAGAAAATTTTCTTTTTATATTTTTCTCTAAATATTCTGCAGATTTTTTGGAGACCGAAAAATCTCTATTTTTCTTCAATTTAATCTGGAGAAAATCTGCAAAAAAATCCTATTATATTTTTCTCTACATATTCTGCAGATTTTGTAAGACAACAAAAAATCTGCATTTTTTTCTTCAATTTAATCTGCATAAAATCTGCAAAAAATATTAATTTTATTTTTTTCTTTAAATATCCTGTAGATTTTGTAAGACTTTGCATTTCGTCTTTAATTCAATTTGCAGTTATTTAGCATATTTTCACAAAATCATTAAACTCGACCAATATCTGCTGATTTTTTGAAGATTTAACTGCAATTTCATAATATCTGCATTTCTATAAATACATATTTTGCACCATATTCTCTAATATTGCAGCTCTATTTTCCAATGGATATAAAACAAAATTAGAATGTAATTATCATTATTGTTTAATTCTACAGCAGAATTTCAAAAAATTTCCCAATGGAAAAATGTCTTAGGACTAAATTTTTTAAATATGCCACTGAAAAAAATAATTCTAAATTAATCTTTAAAATAAATATTTGAGGTTTTACCATTTTAAACATTTACCCCATAATTTAATTAATTTTCAATTAGTTTTCCAACTGTCTTTCTGACTAGCTATTTTCCTCGAAAAAGAAAGGAAAAGTGGGGCCTTCGCCCTTTCGATGGAGAGAAGGCTTCCCAGAAATATAGAAGGTGAAAACGAATTTATTGAAACTGAGAATCTAAATTATTGAACAAAAATATTACTAATCTCATCTGTTACACGACTACGACTTTTGAAACAAGTATTCTGACTTTGGTTGATTTTTCACCATTAGATGGCGCCACGAGAGCCATGGTGACACTATCACTTAAATAGATTAATTTATCCCTACCTCACGTATGTCGACGTGGCCTTGTGGTTAAGGCACCTGCCACTGAAAACGCGTCTGCTTATAGGATCGCGTTTTCGAATCCCAGACAAGAGCTTGAAGTTTCGTCACATTCCACGTCGTATGAGTAAGTTGATTCATAAATTGAAATTAATAACTAAACATTGACAGTAGAAAAATCTGCAGGTATTTGGAACATATTTTTTTTCTGCAGAAAATCTGAAGGTATTTGGAACATAGTTTTCTTCAGATATTCTGCATTTTTTTTCTGCAGAAAATCTGAAGAAAACATGTTCCAAATACCTTCAGATTTTCTGCAGATTTTTTCTGCAAATTTTTTGCAGATTTTTTTTAGCTGGGACATTTCATTGTATTTTCATTTATTTCCGATCATATGCTGATAAAAGTGAATCTAGAAAAAAAATTGAGGAATTGTGTCGTGTTCTCATTAAAAATTAATGAGAACGGTAAACGTGTGCGGAGAGAATCAACATTTGAATGAAAAAATTGTAATGTTGAACTTTGCGTTGCACCCTGCTTTGAAATTTACCATACGGAACCTAACTTATAGCATTTTTATTTTTAATCGCATGTCTTAACTGCAATATATTTTTTAAAAAAGTATAAAAGTACCTAGGCAATTAATGTAAGGAACTGCTTTATCAATCATTAGCTCATGATCTTGATATATGTGCTTGATTTACTTCATTTCAATCATCTGAATTTGTTAATATTGCAAACTTTTATCGCATCGGTACAATATTAAAAAAATATTTCCTTATTATTTAATTGTTATGTTCAAATCTGCATTACATAGAAACAGAGCATAAAATTTTGAAAAAAAAGAATTAACAGTTAATAATATAATTGTATAAATTTTGTTATTTTCAGTTAGACAAGTTTTCATACATACCTTTAACATTAATCTTACCAATAAAACTCACATTTTAAAATTCAAATGTGATCTTTATTTTACTTTTCATCTTTAATCTCTAGAATAGATTTTATTCATGAATTTTCGTTTTATTATCACCTTTGATACATTTGCAAAATTTAAATGTTGAATTATTTTTTTTAGATTTTCAATAAAATTAACATTTTTTTAGTTTTCAAAAAAAAGTACTGAGTAATAAAATTGCTTTGGTGTTTTGAATGGGGCCAAAAATGTTTTTTCTACAATTTAGAAAAAAATGCTGTGTTTTGTAATACTTATATGTTAACTGGATAGAAATACAAATTTCTAAAATAGTTGCCCTGTTAAGAAATGAAAAGTTTAGAAAATTTAAATTAGAAAAAGACTTTTATTAAAGCCTCTTCAGGTTTAGTTTCTAATATTTTCTCATCTAACTTTTTAAATGATCCTCAAAAGATACTGAGTAAAATTAGGATTCCTATTTTAAATATGTGAATTAGGTTCCTAGAAAAAATATTTTCTAAAAGTATATGTAAATTTTATGCAAAATATTAGATATTTTGTCTTTTTTATTTTCTATTAATAACGAAATAATTCAATTTTATAAAGGCTAAAATCATGTTTCAAATTTTCGCTTTTCTCCGAAAAAGTTTAACCCTCTGAGTGGTTCGGTCTCCCTTGTAAAGCGATTCCAAAAGCGATTGTTCGAAGACCCCTTATCTGTTTTAAAAGCGCGCCCTCCTCCGAACAGAACATGTCCCAAAAGCGCAGCGGATTCAGTCTCTTCCCCCCTCTGATCCATGGGCAATCAGCAACCCCTCGAAGGGACTAACCACAAGAATCCGTTCTATTCAGCTAGGAACCTATTCAAACTAGCCCTTACTGCCTTCGGAGAGCCCACCTGTTGTGTGATAAATTAACACTTCAGGTCTTCGAGATGGGCAGTTGGGATCTATTTTCTGCACATTGCTCGTGTCAACAACACCAAATGACAAAAATACACACCGGTTAGGCGCGTATACCTATTTTTCATGTTTTGAATATCTAATAAAGTGAACATTATTGAAGCTGCATAAAAGTTTTTAAGATCTTTGTGATTTAAATTTTTTGCCGTTTATTAATATTTGTATTTTAGCTATTGGCTGTATTTTATATTAGTAGTTTTTTTATATCCGTGACTTCACTTTATTTACTCGTCAGCATATTATTCTATGAATTTAAAATTAATTTACTAAATTTTAAGGATTAAAAACAATGCCATTATATATATATATATATTCAAAAATTAATCAAATATTCATATATTCAAATTTTAATATACATATATTAAAAATTAATTAAATATAATTAAAAAGACATCAAAAATTAGTAAAAAATAATTAAATAATATATATATATATATATATATATATATATATATATATATATATATATATATATATATATATATATATATATATATATATACTATATATAGCTCCATAATTATTTTTACAATTTTCTGACCCTGATACCATATAAAAGTTTCATATTGCTTCTTGATTTAGTACTCCGTAAAGGTAGAAAATTGAGAACGCGATCACAGAATATAAACAGTGTTTAACTGGATTAATCGTTTTTGTATCACTAATACTTATTATATGGATAGTCGATAATAATCTGTATTCTAGAAAACTACGCCTGTAATAATTAATACATATGAAGGATTAGAAATAACCTTCTTATCCCATGAATATTTTTAAATTAACTAATACTACAAACCTTTTTTTACTGAAACTTGATACTATATAGCCTTGGTTAAGAGCACGAGTTAATAATTCTCAAAATAAAGGTTTACGTTAGACTAAATGTTAGAAGAAATAACGTATACATATACCGTTATTTAGCACGCAGATGATTATCTTTTATTATAATAAACAGAAAATTAGATTCACCTAGATTAACAAAATTTGAAGCACTTTTATACTATAGTACCGTCATAGAGGCATCCCGTGGCCAAATTTTTCAAATTAAATTTAATTCTTTATTTAACTTTTATCGAAAGAAGGTATATAGAGTTTAGACAGGGCATTAGAGGTTTTTTGAGGCCTATTTAAACGAAATTGGACCTTATATCTACAATTAGGGTTGCGTTTAGGAATTACCGTATTCAGAAACACGGAAGTATAAAACGAGGAGATCTTCAAAATTCAATTTACAATCAATGAAGTTACAATACTTTTCTCTTTGTATACTACGTATACGAGAAGGTAAACAATCAACTATTTTCGTAATCAATTTTCGAAAATGGGCCTTGGTACAGTACAAAATTGTGAATTATTTTCTAGCAGATAGATTTTTTAAACTGGTAAAATCGAAGAGCAATAGGAGAGAAAATCTACCACATATTCGAAATTAGTCAGTTCCCTTTTTGCATTCAAAACAGTTTGGGCCTTTTCGTACTAAATATAAAGAATTTTATAACAAAAAATGACACTTTATTCTTTAGTACTAAAATTTTAAAAATTAAATTATATACTCTACATTCATACATCACATACTGCTTGGAAAATAAATATCTTGTTTACAGTTTTATAATTACCATTCAAGTTCAGAATGAAAATAAAAAACGTGTAGATAAATCTGAATTATATAAAAAATTATACTTTACAAAATTACACCTTTACGCACACACTCAAGATATTGCTATAAAACACATTATATAGTATGTGATGGTGGAGATTTGAAACATATTCAATACTCTGAGACTGCTATTATTTTTGGAAGAACTGTCCTTAGCTTGTAATATCGGATATATATCAAAGGTTTGTAACACATAATGGTGAGATTCTTGTCTCATAGCATTTATTAAAATTCACTCAGATGTGGTACTAAGATTTACCAAAAGCACTGGAATTAAGCATTTGAATTTGATCCATATTGAATAATGGCAATAGCAAATCAACAAAACTGTAATAAAGACAATGCATAAATACGGTTGAGTCTAAGTAAATATATTTCAGAAATGATTTTGGGTTCTAGGAAGAATACAAATTTTCAATGATAATTGAAATAATCTCTACACAATTGAGCTGCAGATAATATCCAGACTCATCACAAGATTAGTATAGGCAGTATCAACGATGTTCCCACATACATGCATTACTTTTTTTAACAGATGGTTCATGTCTATCTGTCGTGAAAAACATGTGACAGCGCAACAGATAGAAATCAGTTTGAAAGAAGGTCGTAGCGAAGGACTTGGTCTATACAGTGGCGATTTTCCATTTGGTGTTGAGGCGCTCGCCTCGACGTGCATCTAGGAGGCCTCAAAACCATTCGATCTATATCGTAATACTAAGCCGAAGATAATTTTCGACATTGGGTACGGGGGGGAGAGGCCTCACGGCAATTTTGAGGCCTGTGCCCCCATCTGACAAAAATCCGAGTGATGAGCTATAGGATCGAACGTTGATTCAATGAAGAAATACGTCGACAAAAGTCCGTCTCTTTAAGATCGCAGAAGAGATTATTAAAAATGGTATCATTAGGTAAAATTGTATGATCGACGACAAAATGAGTGACACTTCATAGATGTTTTTGAAGCCGTTCTCGGTAGAGAATACAAAAAAAGTTTAGGGGCGTTCAAATCGTATCCGTTTAATCTTTTCGAAAATATATAAAGCAAATTTAACAGCTTGAAACTGACCTTATACTTCAAATAAAGTTAAATAAAATAAAATAATGCAAAACATATAAAATAAATATTTTATTTACAGTTGAAATATTATTTATTAAAGTTCTAGAATGAAGAAAATGGAGCAGAATAAATCATAATTTTATAAAAAAAATTTCACCTTATAAATTATACAACATGCACGCATAGAATAATGTAATAAAACACATGATCTGGCAGGTGACGGTAATATTTTGAAATAATCCAAACCAGAGACTGCTATTATTACTAAAGATCAGTCTTCAAGTTGTTATTAGTGGATCTGGATGTATCAATGGTTTCTAACATATGAGTGGATTTCTTTTCTCAGAGCATGAATGAAAATTTAACTTTGCAGTTGGCATGCATTTACGAGAAAGCAATTCCAAATTTAGCTATATAGTTTTAATCATTTATAGAAGAATGTTAATAACACATCAGGAAAAAAAAAAATTAATGACTAATGCGCAAATACAGTATTCGTATAATATTTTTCTGAGAAATATTTTTGTCTTCTTTTTATTTTGCAAGCAAAAGTAAACATCTTCATTGATTACTCAAATAAACGTAAGAGAGTTAAGCTGCAGATATTATCAGTCTCATAATAAGATTATTAAAAGTCTGATAAGATCACACACCCAAACATTAAATTTAGTCGATAACGTTTTCATCTAAACTATATTTTCCCCTGCCTTTAACAAAAAGAAAATATTTTACAATGTAAAAAATAAAAATTTTTTCCACTTTCTTTAATTTTTATTTCCATGTACGTTATTTTTTCAGTTCAGAGTGACCTAAAAATAAATTTCCGGCTAATAATTATTTAATAAAATGATAATTATCTTTCGGAATGAATTTTTTCATTGTAATTTTTATGAATTTAAAACATATTTTTCTAAATGTTGTAATAATGAAGTTAAAATCTGTTCTAGTCTAAAAAAATTACACTTAAACCTGAAAATTAATTTTTTTAATAAAAATCAAATACATATATAATGAAATAATTGTAAAACTGAAATTTTCGATTTGATCTGAAACATAAAACAATAAAAATAATGCATCATTTTCATATACCTTAAAACTTGCTCTATTTTTTGACAAAAATTTAATTTTACTCTATTTTTATAAATGAAAAATGAGTAGATGGAGATTATTAATATGAAAGAAGTTTACAATAATATCATAAAACTAGTTGAACGTGGGTGAAATGTGTTGATTCAAGAACACTGTTCAACTATATATAAATAGCAGATTTTCTTAGCTTCCCCTAGGCTTTCAATTTTTTTATGCTTGAATGCGGTATTGGAACAAAATCTATTTTACTTAAACCACAATATCTATTTTACGTAACCATTCGATATGGATCTTTAAAGCATTGAGGCATTGAAAAAAAATCTTATATCACATAAATTGTATTAAAAGAATAGTACTTGAAACATAATATAGCATCAAACCAGGCTGACATTAAACAAAAAAAAAATCCGACACTGCAATTCTTCCGGAAATATAACCTCAATGCAAATAGCATTAAAATTCCCCACACCACAGGGGAGAGTGTGGTTTCGGATTCTGTGCCATCTCCAATTTGCAGTAAGTACATCCTTATCAGTCTTCATTGTGTTGACCTGTGCTCTCCCCGGATAATCAATCAAGATGCCCCCCCCCGCGGGGGGGGTAAGAAATTCGGAAAAGTACGTGTGTTACACTTTAGAGACAGTTCACAATGAACGTAAAATTCAGTGCAAACCGATTTCGGGGTGTTTTCGACCACACGTTGAAATGCGTGTTTAACGATTTTGGGGTTGTCCAAGGTCAACGTAGAAATACGTGTGAAACACTCAGAGGGTTAATAGTAGGATCTGTTACAAATAAATGATTTCTTTAATTCTTTCAAGGGTGGTGGTTTCCTTTCGAAACTAGCTGTTAAAGAATTGTTTTCATACCGAAACTACCACTGTATGGTGATGTGTTTCACAACAATACATGTTCTAATATCCAATAAAGAGACTCAATTGCAGCAAAATTTCTAGTCTCCTTTTCTCATGGATTTATTTATACTGGAATAAATTTAGTTTTCTCAAAGAAAAGACATCGAACATTTTTCAATCAATTTCTATAAAATAGGACTAGTCCAAGCTTATTAAATTTCTTTCTATATGGTCTTTTCTTTGCAAAATAAAAAAATAACAGAAATGTGTTGCTTATTTAAAATTATTCATGCGGTTTCTAGGATAAACCCCTTTTCCAGGTGTTATGCGGAATGTTTGCTACAATTGCTAAGATAATCAATTTAAAGGATCATTTAGAGGTATTTCTTCAAAAGCATTTTGTTTTTTTATGAAAAGAAAAGCTTATAAGCATTTCTACGCAATAATAAAAATCTGAAAAAGATTTTCTTCCACTAGTTTCCGAAACGCTGCATAAAAACTTCCCTATCTTGCTATTCGTTTTAACGATAAGGAATTCAATTGTTACCGCAAACGAGGTTCCTTCCTACCACCTGCGAGTCAATCTATTGTAATGCTTATCACCTCGAATCTGCCACTGCCAACCAAGTTATCAATGGAGGGGAAAGCAGAGGCGAGAAAACACGTATTTGCAGCTTACGACTGCAAAATTCAAACCAGGAAAAAGCCGGTTATTGTCATCTTCAAGGCGAGCTAACGAGAAGAAAAAAACACGATTCTGCAGAAGTCGGCGTAGATTTTGTTTACGTAAAAAACTATTTGCGGCGCTCGGAGGGTTAAACTTGACTTACCTATAAATGAACATTAATACATGGTATTTTTAGAAGAAATAATACTCATTTATTCGATACTTCCGTAAAAAGTATGTCGAAGGTAAAGGGAAAAACTCTTGTGCAAAGAGATTCAAGTGTTTTTGGCTAGTTGGATATAGCTTCTTTGAAGAGACAGATATCGAAGCATTTTCCGCCCTTGATAATCAACTTCTCCCACTTTGCATATCTGATCATGGCTGGCTGAGAAAGCCTTGCAATAAAGCTGATGCGGTAAACCGTTTAGAAAACTACTTAGAGGAAAGGACTAAGAAATACGAATAAGAAACCAAAGACATATTTGGAAAAATAGTTCACTTACTTATTCGTAAGAAAACGAAAACATTTATGGATTGTTGTGATGATGTCTTTAAGCCATACATAATCAGAGCATATTCTTGTGTATGACCGAAAAATAATTTTGTATTTGATAGGTATAATACCATATTCTTGAAGTCTGATAGTCGCCGATTGAGAGGATCAGGATTTGAAATTCATGTGACGCCATCTACAAAAATCCCTTAAAACCTCAATGAATTCTTACGTATAGATGAGAATAAAAAACCTATTTCACGTTTTCGTGGCAGAACTTTCATGGGAAAAGTATGAAGGACACACATGTTTGTACACTTGAAAACAAAATTATTTCAAATATAGAAAACTTATATGTAACTAGAATTTTACCAACATTATTGCATAAAGAAATAAATGCCCGCCTTATTCTTCAAGTAAAACAAGCAGTTGGAAATTATCATCACCATATCAGCAAACAGACAGTGGATTCAGATGTTACTGGTTTGGCGATACCTATTTTTTCTAAAATTCGAAATATTAAACAAATTTGGATTGACTTTGGACAGATAAAATAGCAAAAGATGATTACTGTTCATGATATATGTTCTCATTTGAGCTCTGAAATATGTAATACTGTGGCAACATTGAATTCTATCGTAATTTTTCTGTATAGGAAAAAGAAGACACCTGGAAAGCTTTGAATAATTTCCCTGGCCTAGACAGCGCTTTTGCTGAGTTGCTGACTGGAAAATCTACAGGTGATTCGTTAATGTTTATTATCAATAGGTCTATTGTTCGATGACAGAACGTCATAATTAACTACCGCCAATGAGTATCGTCGTTTTTTATTTGTCAAGAAAATACAGCCATTGAGCACATACCACCAGGTGAAAATAGACGTTTTCAGCATGTGAAGAGAACTGCACAGCTAGCATTAATCTGGCAGGCATTTAAAAATTATTCTGAATTTCTATTAATGGAAACATGGGAGATGGAAAAAATCTGATGATTGTTACATTCCATGCATGGACGCCAATTCCAGATGCATCCAAAAGATGTGAAGAACTGGTATGATATGGATGCAAAGCACAATGTCAAAATTTCATATCCATTAACCCTGCTGTTCTATTCGGGTCAATATGACCAGACATGTTTTTCAACTTCTTATACAAAACAACAGTTTAGAGATATTTTACTAACATTTCGTGACTTTGTTAGTGAGAGTGATATGTCGTTTCTTTGAAAAGGATTTTCTTTTATTTATATATTTTCTGACTATTTTTGGAAATTGTATGAATGTATCGCTCGGGTCAATATGGCCCGAATCTGTTTTCCCTTAATTGAGCGAAACACCTGCACATTATATTATTAATTTAACATGAAAGGACATAAATAAATTCCTCAAAATTCATCCAATGTGTTTTGTGTAAACAGACAAGTTCGGTCAAGGTTAGAAAGAGCGATAGCTTGTCACATGATACGATGTCTCCAGAAGGTTGTAGGGTGCACTGTAGAATCATTTCGTCTGTTGTGAGTTGTATGAGAACACAGCATATATATATATTAGTATCAATAACTCTTCAGACTATAATGACTTAAAAAAAGAAATAATAGTTATTCGCAGATATTTTAGGGACACTGAAATAGCTCAGTTTATGGAAGCACCTGATTACGAAGTGGAAGACGTTCCTGAACATGAAAACGAAACAAGTGTGGAAAGTGCAACTTCTGATTATGATGAGAATATTGTTACCCAAACTGTTCATGGTCTCCAGCATATTCAGTCGAAACATCAAAATATAAACTGATCCATTGGATGAACCTCCGCCTTCTGGCTTCATGAATTATGCCAATTTTGTGAAAACAGCTCTAATCGCAACTAGGTATTCAACACCAAGAGAAGGGTTGTAAAAAGTACGTTTGAAACTGCATTCATGTCTACAATCCAGAATGAAAAAAAGACAATTATCGAAGGCGAAAAGGTATATGGAAAAGAATGGATCATCATTCTTATGAGCACAATGCTTTATGATAAATCAATTAGTAACAGAAATGATAAAAAGCCGGAAATTATATTTGAGTACGATACCAGAAAATGATCTGTGTATAATCAACATTTGAATACATATATTTATAAAAGGAAGAAAAAACGCTGGCTTAGGTTTATAGTTTACAATAAGCTTGATAGCTCTGCTTATAATGCAGTTATTCTCTGGACATGAATAAGTAGCAATGGAATAGAAACAAATCAACGAAAAGATTTTTTGAGAAGATTACAGGATGAATGACAAATTACTTTAAAGTTAACATCCATTATTAATTTACAGTAGAGTAATAAACTTTTCTGATGCATGTTCGATCAATCAAGCAATGATAATAAAACAAATGTATTGTGCAAGAATTATAAAAACATATCTGAATGCAACAAAGTATCATATTTTTTGTCTGCTTTATATAAATAAAAAAGAAAGTAAGAATTTTTAAAAAAATATTATAATTCATGTGTTTATTTTACATACATATGCTTATATTTGCATATTCATTGCATCATTTTTCAAATATATCCAATTCAGTCTGTTAAAACATATCTTATTTATCTCGAAACATAATTCTGTTCTGAAAGTATGGATCGCATAGGCCCCTGTACTTAGTATTTAGTGTTCGGGTCATATTGACCCGAACGATACATGTGTATAGTAAATGCGAACAGAAAAGCAGGGTTCAAAATAGACTATAATGTAGTCAGTTATTCTCCTATGAGGGCCAGCTGAAAGAACATAGATTTATTCTGATAAGCGTAAATGAGTTTATTTTTTTGCAGTTTGTAGTTGTTTTCTTTGTCTGTGTTTTTTCTGTATAGTTTTATCTACTAAGCTAAAAATGTTTATGGTTGTCTCTCTTCAGTTGTGGGCTATGGTAGCCTAGTGGTAGGTTCACAGTTTCGGGAGTGGAGGGTTCAATGTTCGATACTCGATTACACTAAAAAACCGCCATGCATGTAGACATGGTGAATGCTAAATCTGACGTCATGGGTCAAACGTCTTTCCGGTAGTGTGGTGTGAACATTTTAGAGGGTGTCCTATCTCAGGTGTCATTCTCTTCATCTGAAAGATGTTCAAAATTACGAGGTACGCCCAGAAAGAACTATCGTTCTAATTCTAAATGTGGCATTCTTACAAATAAGCTAAACTTTCTTTTCATTTGTTACTTCTTGTGGAATATATTATGAATATTCTACTCGGCATTTACCAAAAATACTGTTTAAATACTTTATAAGGAATATTCTTTTAATTACAGTGTGTATGATGATATTTATATTATGAAAATTTATTTGCACTTCCTTAAATATAAAATATCTTTATCGAATACAATAGCGTAGCAGAAAGACATTTTAACTATATTTAGTGCATATGTCTATCGCCACATTTAATAATGACTGATACAGTAAATTGTTTAAGCTTGTTAGGAATAAAGCAGATATTGACAATCCCATGAATTTTAAAAAAATTAAAAGGTCAAGTAAGTATAAAAGATTTTCGGAAATTTAACGTGTGAAACTCTCTATTGGACGCCACTTTCATGACGTCATATCAGATGAACAAGGCCCCTAGAATAGGGGGTGCCTCGGCAGTTTTTAAATCAGAAAGTGAAACGGAGTCAGTACCCCAAATTTCACAATTTCTGCCAGAAATGAAATATTCTTTCGGTTTTTCGTGCTAATAGACTGTACTATAACTGATACACACACAGATCAGATACTGATATTGCATAGTAAATGCCAACATTACTTAGAAAATCATACAAGAGTGAATACACCAAATGATCTGCATAACTTCTACTTACCCAGCACACATACCAGCAAGCTGGCACAGTCGTTAGTGGCAAGAATTGCGACATTCTCATTCTCAACATCTATATTGGATATTTTTCTCATTTTATTTTCTGTCAGGTAAAATAAGGCAAGGTATCCGATTGCTGTATTCTGTGGCCTTATATGTAACCGCTACGTCATGGATAACACTGCTCTGCATGAAAATCGGCCCCGACACCATTCCTGCAAATGCTTATGTAAAATGACCTCCTGAATCCGAATATGATCCCCATTTTGCCCCATCACCCACCGTTTTCTCGGGACGTCCCACTCCCTCTATTTGTATTACTGTTCGGTAATTTTATGGCCATGAATTTGATTTGGAGGGGGGAAATGATTATTTTAACCGTTAAATGCCTTCTGAGGGGCTACAGAAGTGAAAAGTTCCAAAATATGAACATTTGTAGCAAGGGGGAGATTTGGGTGAAGATTTGTCCCCTTAAATAAAAAAAATCAATAAAAATGATCGGTTTTTTCACTTATTTTCTACATATTCCAGCTTCAGCCCCCCCCCCTTTTCCTCAACCAAACACTCCAAATAATAAAAATATATAGTACAATTTTGTCTGAAAGCGGGTGAGGGGGAGAGGTTCAGAGAACCTCACAAGAATGTTTGAAAGATTCACTGTACAATGTTGCCGCTCTGAATAACTCCCACGCTTCGTGTTTTTCGCAGTATATCTAGCGCTTTGACACGTTTCAAAGTTCATTGCTCTTAACAATGTAGTCGTGCATCGTTATCTTCCCTCAATACCTGTTTCGCGATCGGAGAGTCAACTTTTCAGTGTTCTAGGCAGTGATTCTGTGTTTCCCAGTTGTTTAAATTTTGTTAAACGATCCAATTTTTTCTCCGGCTTTTTAAGAGTGAATTACAGTACGTGAGTGTAAGTTGTTATTAATACTGAGAATTGATTTACTGTTTAATCTTATTATGCCACGCCAGTGAAAAAATCATACCGATAGCATCTGTTGTGTTTGCAATGATTTGACTTTAAAAGGGCAACGAAAACACCTTTCTCCGTTTCTTAAAACTGATTATCATTTTTACTTTGATTGCCAAGTTGGTGATTGGGACAAGGATTGGGCTCCAAAGCTGTGCTGCTCTGCTCTTTACAGTAGCTTAACCAAATGGTTCAAAGGTACCCGTAAATCAATGCCTTTTGCTGTGCCCATGGTTTGGCGCGAACCTCGCTCTCACTTCACATATTGTTACTTTTGTGCGACTTTCACAGTCGGGTTCTCTAGCAAAAATCAGTATCCTAAAATCCTTTCAGCTGTAAGACCAGCTCTTCACAACGAATCTTTGCCAATCTCAGTGGCTCCAAAAACCTATACTCTACTGCCAGAATCAGATTTGGAGACTTTGAGCCACAACCTGGACCATCAACGTCCACCGATGATGATGAAGAGTATACAGCTGATTTAGTTCATCGACAACCTCCCCTCGTTACTCAGCTAGAATTGAATGATCTCGTCCGGGATTTGGAGTTGCCTAAGAGTAAATCTCAACTTCTTGGATCTCCACTTCAGCAGTGTAATCTCTTAGGAAAGGGCGTAAAAATCTCTTCTTATAGGACCAGACAGTCAACCTTGAAATTATTTTTTTCGGAAGATGAAGGCTTAGTATTCTGCCCTAATTCAAATGAATTGATGATAGAACTGAAGATGCCATGTGACCCGCACAAATGGAGATTGTTTATAGACTCATCAAAGGCAAGCTTGAAAGTTTTCCTGTTGGCTAATGGGAATGATTTACCATCAGTCCCGGTTGCATACTCTGTGGATATGAAGGAGACGTACGAAAACATCAGCCAAATCCTTTATAAAATATGTTATGATTATAAATGGAAACTTTGCGCTGGCTTAAAAGTTGTTGCTGTACTCACGGGCCTGCAAACAGGCTATACAAAATTCTGCTGCTTCCTATGTGAATGGGACAACCGAGCCCGATACAAACATTACATTGTACGGAAATGGCCTCGCCGAGAAACTTTTACTCCCGGTCAAAAATGTCGCACAGGATCCTCTGGTCCCGAAGGAAAATATTTGCTTGCCGCCTTTGCACATCAAACTCGGATTGATCAAACAGATTGTGAAAGCAATGGATAAGATAGGTGATACATATAACTTTTTGAAAACTAAATTTCCTCGTCTTAGTGAGCTAAAATCAAGGAAGGAGTTTTCGTGGGCCCTCAAATTAGACAAGTTTCTAAATATTCGACGTTTATGAAACACCTGAATCGCAAAGAAAAACGAGCATGGCTTGCAAGCAAAAACGTGTGTGTGAATTTTTTGGTTAGCAAATAAGTAATGATTATGTCGCTCATATCGAGCAACATGCGTACAAGGCCATGCGATGCAACATGTTGCTTAAAGTGCTTTTCCTTAACTCATACCTGGACATTTTCCTTGAAAATTTATGAGAAACTTTGGATGTACACGGGGAACGGTTCCATCAAGACATTGCTCTGTTCGAGAGGAGATTTTCAGGGAAGTGGAATGCGAGCATGTTGGCAGAATACTGCTGGTTATTGGTACGAAAAACTTCTACTTCAGAGTACAAGAGGAAAGTAAGCACCAGATGAAGGTACTTAATTATAAATTACATTTATTATATTTTATATTATCTATTATTATTATATATTTGTTTTTAAATGTAAGTGCTAAAATAATCCTTTCCCCCTCCAAATAAAATTCATGGTCATAAAATTACCGATCAGAGATAAAAAAATAAAGAGTGGCAACGTTGTACAGGGAATCTTCCAAACTTTCTTATGAAGGCTTCCGGACCAAACCCCTTGCTACAAATGTTTATATTTTAGAACTTCTCACTTCTGTAGCCCCTCAGAAGGCATTTAACGGTTAAAATAATCCTTTCCCCCTCCAAATCAAAATCATGGACATTAAATTACCGAACAGTGATAAAAATGGGGAGAGGGCATCCCGAGAAAACGGTGGGTGATGGTGCAAAGTGGGGGTCATATTTGGAATCAAGAGGGCATTTTACATAAGAATAAGCAGGAATGGTATCAGGGCTCGAATTTTTTTTGCAGAGCAGTGTAATTAGCCCCTAATGCTAAACAAAATATCAGTTTATAACTGCTTTGAGTCTAACCAGTTTTCCACAATTTGTGAGTGTCATCTTCAGATCATTATATACCAGAGTGGATTGAAAATATTTTTTTCAGAATTTCAAATCCTACCTATATGGAAAAGATGTTCTGTGGTATATAAATAAATGAAGAAATAAAATAAAAAATTAAATTTTAGGTTGAGCACTGCCGCAAGGGGGATGAAGTTTCAGTATTTGAGCCTTTTTGTGATAAAAAGTCTAAATGATTTTTGTTAAAGTGAAACAGACATTTTAGTATTTTTTAATGCTTATTGCAATAAGAAGACATATGCTAAATGGTTACAAGAAAAGAACTTCAGATACATTTAACAGCTTCTTTGGTATTAAATCAAGAAGAAACGTAAAAAAGCCTTCAAAATTACAGTGGAGGGTAATCATGTTTGATGTTGAAAACTGGAATCAGGTTTCGTGATTTCAGGCGATTTCTTATAAACCCGTCACTCCTACATGGCCAGCAGCTTCTTTGACTATTCGCTCTGTAACTTGAGGGTGGCAGGGAAACCCCTAGGCTGTAGGTAGTATTGCCTCCTGAATGATTGCTGGGTTTACTATTGCTTCTGCAATCATGCCATCACTGAATCTTTCAGTAAGTGGAGGCTCTGTCACATTTTCCCACTTAATCAAGTCCACATAATCCATCGCACAAAGCTCAAAAGTTGGTAAATTGAAGATACGGATATTATTCGTTGCAATGGTTGTGGTTGCAGCAGACCGTTTGACTTTGCGCGATTTCAGAATTCTTCGAAGGGCTAATTACCTTCTGTGATTTCTGTCGTCAGCTAGCATTGATATCAGGACATTTTCAGGATGGACAAAAAATCAGTTTCTTTTAATAACAGGATCTATGACACCCTTCAAATCACTCGACAAATAACGCGATAGAACGATTGATTGATGAAAATGCTGTTAATGATGGTTTCATTTTGATTTTGAACCGCATAGGCGCATAGACTGTTGAGATGAACGTCGTTAATGTGAATAAAGCCTCGGATGGATATTCGTGAGCTACATAGAACCTGAGAATTCTGTTCGCGGCTGTAAGCCAACTTGAGTGGCAAACGTTTCCAGAATTTCTCTTCGACAGACTTTCTCCGCAATGTCCACAGTTTATGGCTTCACATATTTCCAGTAAGGACAGTTGATCAATACTTAAGTCTTTCTTGTTAGTCACTTCACTAAGCGCGTATTCTATTGGCATGACTGTTCTTGGTCATAATCTTTTATAACTGACTGAGACAAATAGAGTGGTTCTTGCCTTTGTTTTCTCACGCCGAATTTTATTTCTGTCAACAACGTTCAAAACATTGCTTTCTGAGATAATGCTCACATCTTGAAGCGCAGCTGACACGATGGCAGCACCTGCTCGGTCGGAAATACCAAATCGGTCCAATGTTCTAGCTGCAGCTGAAAATTTTGTCACTACAGGTGTGACTGTGGGAAAGATTCTGTGAAGTGCCACTTCGGACTTCGGATGAAGTGCCACTTCGGGTGGGAGGATAAATCAGCAGACAGAAAAAGAGAGGATTGTCTACTGCTCTAATTGTTTAACCTGACTGATTCGACTGTGTGGGGAGGGGGATTTGAGTCATAAATATTGCAATGTACATTATACTACTTACTACTTAGTACACACTACTCATTAATCATCATTTTCAGTTATTTATATTGCAAACAAAACAATTATTTCGAATCTAAAATCGTATAATCAATAATCAAAATTAAGTATTTTTCCATTTTTTTCGAAAATTCAGCCCCTTTGCGGCAGCATTAAATTTTGAATTTAATTTTTATTATTATTATTTTTCTCTTAATCTCCATACCATAGAACATCTTTTCCGCATAGGTAGATTTTGGTTAATAATATTTTTTTCTCCATACAAGAGCTATCCACCCTATTTTATACCTGTAAATGACTTCAGCTTATAGAGACTATCAGAAATTCATGCGTAAAAAGTTATGATATTCCCTTAGCTTACTTAGGAGTTAAATACTCCATAGTACCTTTCCTTTTATTATTCATTTTTTAAATATGTGAAATTAACATTGTACTTATAATTAATTTACAACATTAGGCAAAGCCTGATTAATTTTAACACCATAAAGAAAAATATCACTCTAAAATTCTCTCTTACGGGACAAAGTGACTGCTTGCTAATCTTTTCCAGCACAGGAAAGTTAGGCAGTGATGATAAGGGGCAAAGCATCGATTTCAGAGCACGAATTTCGCTCTCGATTTCAAATTCCATAAAAACTCTGTCGTGTAAGCGTGCCTGGTTTCTAGTATGTCAAAGTCCTCCTGCTGGTGTGATATGAAACTTTAGGCAGAAGATATGTGTTTAGGTGTCTTCACCACGGTTCAAAATCGCAAAGTACCTTACAAAATATATCTCGCAGAACTTCAAAACGGGACTGTAATCCAACTAATTCTAACTAATTTTATGTTAAAAAAAAATAAAATTACATTAAGGTCAATCCAAATGTAGCATGTGGATGATTTTGATTGAAAAGTTTTTAACATGTTTATAAAAACGTAGCCAAAATTTTCTATTTTGATTGGTATTTTGCCTTGTTCTTCTAAGTCATCCATTGTCTTGCTTGTTTTATTTTTGCTGCTGTTTTCATCTTGATATGCTCTTATGCTTGAAACATTATTTGACTTTTAAACTATTTTTCCGACGCAAGAAAACGTTAACTGAAATGTGCATTAAATTAGAATGCTTAAAACTACTGCTTTGCCACTACGAAACTGTATATAAATTTGCATCAACGCTTCATATGACTTTCTTTCTCGTATTTGTAACTAATTCATGGAACCACATCAATATGATCCATTACACAAGCTCTATTCTCTAGTTTACGAAATACTGGATGTCCATAAAATAACTTCCCCTGTTTGGCTTTCTCTTTTAATTTCTGTTGATTATTTAGCTAAAACTAATCAACGGAATGAAACCAAATTTCATTTACAGACTATGGAAGACATGGGGTTTCCTAAAAAAAATTTCCTAAAAAAGATTAAAAAAGATTTCCCCAAAAGAAATAGTACCAAAAGTCGCCGATAGGCGAAAATATTGCACTGATTAAGTCTGCAAACTGAGAATTAGACAAATGACTAACAAAGAAGATATTTCAGTTCAATACGCTTTAATGCAGTGAATGAACTGGCCCAAAAGGTTACGGAGATGATATTTCAATATACCATAGCACTTTATTCAATAAAATAATATCCCAGGGGAGGGTATAGACCTCTTTCAATGTGACTATCCTTTTTCGTGAATTACACATAGCATCCTGTTCACAAGAATCTAGACGGCCGAACTTAGAACGTCACCAGGAATGCTCAGCCCAGCCTGTGTCATGTTGTCCTTTAAGGTTGTCAGCGTCGAGATCCCACCAAGATAGACTTCAAATAATTCCACAGAAAAAAGTCGCATGAGGTTAGATCCGGGAAGAATGGATATGGAGAATGTTCTGCACAGGATGAAATGTGTCGTCCACGAGAAGGTTGGTTACCTTAAAAGAAGAAGAAAAAAAAGCGGTACCTTTTACGACAGTGTCATATTATTTAAAAGTTTTTTCACTAAATTTTTATTCCGCAATAATTCAATTACCAACGATTTACGTAAGAATATGGAGTTAAGATTGGCTTCTGAAATAAATGATATATTATTCAATGACCAAAAAATTTTGTCCTTTAGTGGTGCTAATTCGTATTTTTAGGGAAATTTATTTTGAATATAATCAGTTAGGATTCAATCAAGTGATTTGAAACTAAAATTTTAAAAAATTCAAAAAGTGGAGTTAATCGACTTGGCAAGTGAGGCATTGTATTATAGCAGTGCTTCAGTCTGTATAGTAATTTATTTGTTAAGTATGTAAATCATAAGCTATTCCTCAATCTTGGAATTGTCCACAACTTGGGGGTTTTCCTCTTATATTTGTTAATGTACCTAAACGAATATGTGTTATTAGTCTATGTATTAAAATCAACTTCAAATTGTGCTTTAGGTTAAAGCTATTTCGTAACTCTGTATAAGTGTTTCCATGGTCAAAAGTATCGTTTTTCGCTTTCAGTGCAGAGACAATTCACATAAGTGATAACAATCACAATTTCAGGGGTGGTCATAACAGTATTTCATCAAAGTAATAACCTGTGTCATCAAATCTGTCTTAAGAGCCAACAACTTTGCTTATTCTTGTTATGCATCATATAATTTTACTTCATGTTATGTATATTTAATAATGAGTTTACAAGTTCTTAACCAATGGAAATATATCAACTACATTTTGTGTAAGTGTTAATCGTTAAGGTGAAATTTGTTAACGTTCTTTCTTAGTAAATAAAAATCTTCTTATCTTCAATGCATATGCTTAGAATATTTTTCTTCTATTGTACATGCTTAGAATATTTTTCTTCTATTGTACATGCTTAGAAT
>BGPR01001087.1:0-33534 GCA_013235015.1 Araneus ventricosus | reverse complement strand
ATGCTTAGAATATTTTTCTTCTATTGTACATGCTTAGAATATTTTTCTTCTATTGTACATGCTTAGAATCTTCTTTTATGTACAAATCGTCTTATATACAAATGCGGCCATAAATAACAAATATATTATTAGCTGACAACATAGAACTTAAGCATCGAGGAGCCAATGTTCTTATAAAACATAACTGAGAGTTGCAGCAAAAAACTACTCATAAACTAAACTAAAAATTGATTTACGGTATTCAAGCTAGAATAAAAGGTTTCGACGGCATAATATTTATAGTTTAGGTATTTAATAAAAAAGGAAGTTTTAGAAAATGCTTTTTCTAGGTTTCTCAAAATTTTTATAAAAACTAATCCACCAGCGAAAACAACCACAATTCTGTTGGATGTTTGCAACTGTAACTCATCAATGTCATCCCTTTGGAACACCAATTATTGTCTTTATCCTTTTTTCCCTGTTATGTAATATATATTTAACATGTTCGTAAAAAATTTTTGAAACAATAAATTTATTCGGCGGACGGTGTTCGTGCGGTACGTTGTGGGTTCTTTTTCTGCTTGCGTCCACTCAAACCGACAGGGAGCACCTGGGGATTCGATTTCTGGGGTGTACAGTAGGGTGGATCGAAAAATCAAAGTTTGGATAAAATAATCGGCATAGGGTGCAAAAGTTGTCTTTTAAGTGTATTAGCATATATGCAAAATTTTTTCAACTTTGTTTAATATCTTCCGGTGCCCCAAAACGCTTAAATATTTGCAAAAAAACATTTTTTATGCAAATTTCGAATTAAAAATCAAAAATTAAAAATGTGTTAAAGAAACGATTTTACAAGGAGAAACGTAGAGCAGAGGGCGATGGAATGATAAAAAATACCAACAAAAATTGGAAAATTATCGTACTTTAAAAATATCGTGTTTGTTTGATATCACATTTTGTAAGTGTACAAATTTCGATAAATGTAAATTTCAAGAAGACATGAACATTTCACTTGCTAAGTGATTGTTTATAAAAGATCGAATATTAGAATGGAAAATGGTTATTGGAGAAGTGGAAGTAATTGCTAATGAAAAAAAGAGAAAAGGAAAAAAGAAAACAGATTGAAGACAAAAGAATAAAATGTAAAATGGTTAAAACTGATGCTGCTCATGCTCAATCAAAGGAGCTGCTTGAGCTTAACACTATGTCTTCGTCCTTGTATACAGATACGGATGTAATTACCTTGGAATATCAATCATAAAATCGTTTAGATTTCCTTACCTTAGCAATGGAATGTGATCGATACGGAGTTTCAGATAGAACAGCTACTTTATTTGCCAGTGCTGTTCTACAAGACATTGGAATTGTACACGAAGGCGAGGCTTCGCATGTGGTAGATCGCAATAAAATTCGTAGACAGCGTAAAATGCTTTAAATTGCAGTTACAAAGTCTACTAAGTTAACAGTGTCTTTGTCTCTTTTAACCGGATTATATTTCGATGGGAGGAAAGAAAACACAAAAGTGCTAATTAAGAAGGACACAAGGTACTACCCAAAGACCACGAAAGAGGAGCATTACACTCTTGTAAACGAACCTACCTGTGTATATCGGACATTTTACTGCTGCTACAGGAGGAGCTAAAGCCATAAAAGAAGCAATACTCAAAATATGGGATTAAATGGGCTAACAGTAATTAGATGCGATGAAACAAATGTTAATACTGGGCACAAGGGAGGTATTATTCGCTTGATGGAACTGGCCTCAATAGACCATTACAATGGTGAATTTGCTTGCTTCAAACAAATGAGTTACCCCTCCGTCATCTACTAAATTCTTTGGATGGGCAACAGCTGGTCCTAAAGAATTTTGTCGACCACTTCGTAAAGCAATCAAAACCTACTAGGAGCTAGCTACCTGTAGCTCCTTTTTCTTCAATAAATGTGGAGAATATGCCATATAATATAGATAGAATGGTTCTCAGCAATGATCAGCAATATCTATATGATATTTGCCTAGCGATATCACGTAGTGAATGTTATTCTGACCTGGCATTAAGAAAGCCTGGTCCAGTTGTTCACTCAAGGTGGCTAACAATTGCAGGTAGAATTTTAAGGTTGTATGTGGTCACAGAAATCTATCTGACAATCTTATTATAGTTGCAACATATATTATGAAGGTATATGCAACCTGTATGGTTCCATGTCAAGACAAATCCCTCCATAACAGAAGGAGCGCTGCATATTTGGAGACTTATTTCATTTTTTAGATATTTGGAACCCAATTTAAGAAATATAGTACACACTTTTATTCAACGAAATAGCTTCTTTTGTCATCCAGAAAATTTGCTATTGTCAATTCTCACAAATAACAGAGAGAATATAAGGTCTTTAGCACTACGAAAACTAATTTGTGCTAGATATGAAAACAGATGATTATCAGAATAAGAATTTTTTAAGTACCAAAAATAGACTTTAAAGCAAAGGATCTTTTTCCACTTATTAACTGGCAACGAGTTGGACATTTGAACCACCTCTTTTGATGAATGTGCCATTTAAATAAATAGAGAACATGGTAAAAGTTAGACAGAGTAATGGTCAAAATATCCATGCCATACCCAAGCTGTAGAAAGGTGTTTTCTCATAGTGTTTGAAGCGTCGGAAAGTGTATATGAAGAAAAGAAGAGACACGACTTCATATTGAATAGGATACAATCAAGAAGTCTTATCAAGCATTATAATACAAAAAGGATTACATCCTTTAGAAATATGTAAATCTTCAAATTAATAGAATTAAAAAATCTATGATTAAGTTCACTTTTATAAGTTTTGTGATTTATTGCTTTGACTATTAAATTTATACTTCATGTATTATTATAAAATTATAATTATTTATAAGTTTGCACTTTAATACTTGAATAATCTGCCAATATTTCATATATTTTTCAATAATTCACAATTTTTAATAGATATTTGTAAAAATGTCAATTTTTATCTTTTTGGGGGGCTTTCAGGCCACCTGAAGATATGAATGAACTTTAATAATAATAAAAAAACGCAAATTAATATACCCCAAAAAATACTTTCTTACCCGGCGCTAAAGGAAATTTTGGAAATATTTTTTTATAAATTTCCCCTAAAAAATGTCATTTTTAACTATTTTTGGATCACTTGGGGCACTGGAAGATATGAATGGATTTCAATAAAAAAAATTATATAAACTAATATACTTAAGACACAACTTTCCCGCCCCATGCCAAAAAGAATTTCAAAAAAAAAAAATTTCCTATACTTTTCGATCCACCCTAGTGTACAGTACAGTAATTCCAAAACGGTTTAAGTTTAAGCTTTTGAATTTTGGTATGTGGTCTGTTGTGACAATAAAGACGTTGATAATTACAAAACTAAAGATTATTATAACTGAACATATATTGAACAAAACAATTTCCACAGCAATGACGGGTAGTAGATCACCGCTGGGTTGGGTAGTTACATGAGAAGAAAATTCAGAAAAATGACCACCACAATCGTTATACAAAAAGGAACATTGCTGAGACGAGTGGCTGACGAAAATTAAGATAGTCCTTATCCTTACTTAAGGTGAGAGGCGTATATTTCTCGTGGTGAAGAATTTTTCCCTCAGTTTCGTAGTAAGTGCCGCTTAGTCTGCGCCTTACCTAAGGTGGTTTTTTCATATACATAAACATATTTGTCCAATTTCGGATTATATGGATAAAATTTGCCTGTTGGAGATTATCGGTCGTGCCGTAAGGTAACTCAATTTTCTGATTATTCCTGTCCCGCAAGGTGGAAATTTGTTTAGCAGTGTGACGTCATTTTCTGTATTACGTCAGGATGTTGGCGTATATGAAATGCCTGTGTTTTCTCTGTGTATGTGTCGACATAGCGTGAACGGAGTATTCATCATGCTGCTGCAGAACATAGTGTTGTGTATATAATAATTTAGAAGTTTTCTTTTAATGTTTATCAAGAAGATAAACCAAATCGTAATAAATGCATCTTATTAGAAGAAAAATGGACTCTCTTTTTATGCGTACTTTGTTGTCTCTCTGTTTTCCAACAGAGAAATTGGTTATGGGCCATTAACCTCCAACGTTGCACAAAAATTTCCTTTACTGTGAGAAAGAAAGAAGAAAACCTTCGTCTACAGCATGTCTGAATCTGCCGAAACTTCAGTTTTCGCTTTTCCGAAACTTAGCGACTTCAACTATGGAAGCTGGAAAACAGACATGAAGGTATTGTTGATGGAAAAAGGATGCTGGCAGTTTATTCTTGGAACTGCGAAATCTTGCTCTGAAGGAGCATCCGATCGAGAACGTCTGGCAGATGAACTTAGAAAGCAGAGGTCCTATACGACGATATACATGGGAGTTGAACGGAAATAGCAAGCCCTCATTGCTGATACCGAAGATGGAAAAACAGCTTGGGATACTCTAAAAGCAAATTTCGAACCACGTTCGAGAGCCCGTCTTGCAAGTTTAGTAGAAGATTTCTTCAGCAGCAGATTCGACGTTAACGAAGAAACTATTTAATTCTACAGCAAGAAACTCGTGGAGAAGAACCAACCGATAAAAGAAGCGGGATTCGAAATGCCTGACATTCTTGTATGTTTTAAACTACTACGCTATCTACCTCCGGAATACGACAATCTAGTCCAGATCCTATATAGAGTAAAAGATGAAGAATTTACGGTGGATAATATTACGAAGCAACTAATAACAGAATCAAGGAGAATACAGCTAAAACTTAAAGACGAAAATAGAATTCAATCAGTAACTGACGCCTATACAGCAGGAGTAAGGAAACCTGAGGAAAATCGTCAGAAGCAGAAGAACACAGCGACGAGATCATATGGAAGTGAAACAGTGATGGACCCTGGTGTAAGGAGAAATAGGAAATCAATCTCAAAATTCTGCAATAATGTAAAAGAAAAGGTCACTCAGAAGATGGATGTTTCAAGGAAAAAGAATCGCAGGACAAATCCTTCTGTACAGAAAATCCAGGTTCAAATCGATTAGCTGAAATGGAGGGATTCGAATCTTCAAACGTGGAGACAACAGTAACCAGAGAACGACCAGCAGAGTTCCTTATCGATTCGGAAGCTACTACTCACATATGCAATGAAAAGGACTGGTTCTCAAATTTGAAGCAAATTTACCCAACTGAAGTTCTCGTGGGGGAGAGAGACTCTTCTGCGAAAGCCGTGGGTATTGGAGACATTAAATTTACAATCTTGGACACTAAAGGTAAAGTGTAAATAAATTTAAAAAATGTATTGTATGTACCCAAGATGAAACGAAATCTGATATGTGGTGCCCAAATTGATATTGTTGGTAATTATATTGAATAGGGCCGTGATAAAATGATTGTATACAATTCACGTAAAGAATGTATGTTTTCTGTAAATAGAATAGATAAACTGTATATTGTGTATGGCTATCCAACTAAGTATGAAGCTAAATTTAAGGAAGTTACATTAATATCAAATTTGAAGTTAGATTTTGTCATGTAAATATTCCTTTAATCCAAAGTATGAGTAAGAATGATTCTGTGAAAAGTATTGAGCATTTAAGTAAGTCTAAAGTTGAAAATTGTGTTAATTGTAAGATAGCTAAATCTACTAGATCATCTTTAAAGAAGAATTATACGTATCGTAGAACTACTCAAAGGTGCTTAGATAGAGTTCATCGTGATTTATGGGGACCTGCACCAGTAACTTCAATGGGTGGAAATCGATATTTTTTATCTATTATTGATGATTACTCAAGAAAGGTAGATGTCCATATAATAAAAAGTAAAGAGCAAGTTTCTGATTGTTTTAAAAAGTATTTAACTAAAGTAGAAAGAGAATTGAATTCTAAGATTAAGTGTATGAGATCAGACAATGGTCTTGAATTTTGCCACAAAGAATTTGAAAACTTCTTAACTAAATTAAGGATTAAAATGGAAAGAACTAGTATATACACACCCGAACAAAACGGGATTGCCGAAAAATTTAATCAAACGGCAATGGATGGAGTACGAGCTATGCTCCACGACAGCGGTTTACAGCCAAAAGTTTGGGCTGAAGCTCTTTTAACCTTTGTTCATGCTAAAAATAGACGCGAACATAAACTAACAAGCCCTCTAACTCCAATTGAAATATGGTCTGGGTTCAAACCGTCAGTAAGGGGTCTATTCTGGTACCCCCGGTTATGTTGGGGCGCGTCACTTTTCCCGTTTTTAACGTGCGGAGAAAGTGATGTCTCTCAACCCAACCAGGGGTACCAGAATAGACCCGTAAGACATTTTAGAATATTTGTATCTTAAGCTTACGTGCATATTCCAAAAATAAAAAGAAATAAATTGCAACCTAGAGCCAAACTTGGTATTTGAGTTGCTTATTCATTACGAACTGAGGGTTACCGGATATTTCTTCCAAATGAAAATAAGGTGATCGAGACTATTCACGTGTATATTAATGAAAGTAAGAACGAAGTAAGAAGTTTGCTTGGTAAGAATAAACGATACGAGTATGCTAAATTTAACTTAAACTCGATAAATGAATTTGAAGATCTAGATAATTCAAATCATGCTAAACTCTTAGACAAATTAAGTCATCTTGATAAGCAAACTGGACAAGAAAAGAATATCCTAAGACTAGAAGTAAACAAATGTATGTATATTACTGTCCTCCGTCTAGTAAAATTAAACTTAAATCTTTAAATTAAGTTAGGAAGTATTGTAAAGAAAATAAAATAACATTTCAACCGAAAAATTGTTTTTAAAGCAACGACTAAATATTCCGATACGAATCAAAGTTCAGAAAATGATTCAAGAAATGAAGAAAGTTCTAACTCTGATGAGATTTACGAAACTTTAGAATATGAATGTTATAATTTTGAATTACCAAAAACATTTGAGGATACGCAGAGAAGTAAGGATATGGAAAAATGGGATTTTACCATGAGGGAAGAGCTTAATATGATGAAAACTCGAAAGGTTTGGGAATTAGTAGATTCACCTACTAATAAAACTATAATTGTAAGTAAATGGGTTTATAATATTAAACATGATGAAAAAATAAACCAAAGAAATACAAAGCTAGGTTAGTTGCGTTAGGTTTCAAACAAAAAGCTGGTACCGATTATGGAGAAACATTTTCTCCGGTTGTAAATTTTTCTGTTGAAAAATTATTGTTTATTGTTTCAGTATCATTGTTAGGATGGAATCATGTGCAACTGGATGTAAAGTCTCCATATTCGTATCGTAAGTTGAATGAGAAAGTGTACCTCAAACAACCGCCAGGTTTTATTGTAAAAGATGCAGAAAGCAAAATGTACTTGCTTCATAAAGGGTTATACGGCTTGCACCAAAGCGAACGAAGTTGGAACTGTGAATTGGATCACATTTTGAAAAACTTAAAGTTTGATAAATTATTATGGTCAAATTGTATGTACAAGAATAAAAATGTTATTTTAGTAATTTATGTAGATGACATTATAGTTTTTGATAAAACGTTAAATGATGTAAATAAAACTATAGCCATAATTAAAAACAAATTGGATTTAACCGGACTTGCTCCGGCAAAATATTTGTTAGGAGTAAATTTTGAGGTGAAAAAAGATTTATATATATATATATATATATATATATATATATATATATATAAATCAAAAAACGTATATTGAGAAGTTGATGATAAAAGTTAAAGAACTTCTGAAATGGAACGTTAATCTTCCGATTAAGCTTGGTAACAAACTTCTTGAAAAAATTGAGGAAAAGGATATTGTGGAAAATGAATTAATGAGTCAATTTCCATACAGGTCTTTAATTGGTTGTTTATTTTTTTGGCTGATAGGACAAAACCTGATATTAGTTTTTCAGTAAATCGAATGTCGCAATTCTCGAATGGTTACACATTCGTACAATGGAAGATTGTAGTTGATATAATGAATTATGTATTCAAAACTAAGGATTATAAGATTAATCTATCAAATGATAAGAATTCAAATTTAACTTGTTATACAGATGCTAATTGGGGATGCAATTTAACAAACAGGCATTCGACTAGTGGATATTTAATACCACATAATTTAACTTGCACGACCGTGGAGCCGTATGTTGGAGGTTGTCGGCCGTAGATTCTCGATTATCGGTTAGGTAACTCAATTTTCTGATTATTCCTGTCCCGCAAGGTGGAGATTTGTTTATTAGTGTTACGTCATTTTCTGTATTGGGTCATGATGTTGGCGTATATAAAATGCCTGTGTTTTCTCGGTGTATGCGTCGACATAGCTTGAACGGAGTGCTCATCATGCTGCTGCAAAACATAGTGTTGTTTGTATAATAATTTAGAAGTTTTTATTAATGCTTATCAAGAAGATAAACCCAATCGTAATAAATGCATCTTATTAGAAGAAAAATGGACTCTCGTTTTCATGCGTACTTTGCTGTCTCTCTGTTTTCCAACATTGGCATACAATTTTTTCATCAGAATTGTAGATCTGTATAAGATTTTGGAATAAATAAGTCAAAAGTTTGACCGCCTGTCAATTAGTTCATTTTGTGGATGTGAACGCAATTACTTCTGATAAGTGAAATTCGGTATGCGATCTTCTAATTATAATTGTTTATCCGTACCGAATTTTGGTTTAAATCGGTGGAAACAAAATGAATGCTAGGTTTACTTCATCATATTACAAGGTGTTATACTGTGTCACGATAAGCGAAAGTCGGAATTGGGGATACTCCCGCTTGTATCGTTGCCTGTTCACCTTTTTGGTGGTTTCCTATTCCGAAGGCAGTAAAAAGCTGAATATTCATGACAGTCCAGTCCTTAACCAAGGTCCGCAATTTTTATGCAGGGAGTGATGACGCCTTCATTAGACAGTATGCAAGCAACTATATGTATATTACCATATAATTATGATTTATAATATACTCTAATATGCACATTACATAAAATTAATATTTATACTATTATTATGTATTCCTTTGTTAGACCACTCACGCTTCTTATTTCTTGATTTAAATTCCCAGACTCTTGCATTCCGCTACCATATAGTTTTTGTTCACACAAAATTCCCCTATATAGAAGTTTCATTTCAGTTATACTTCCTTTTGTAAAATTTTCAATTTTTTCAGGTTCTGTACACTTTTCGAGTATATTTCTGGACGCTCGTATTTTCCGTTCCTGGATCATTGCTGTTTGAAATGCCCGTGATTAACCTCTTTGATTTGTACGCGAAAAAAGAGAAGAGAGAAAAGAAAAGATTATGAAAAAATGATTTTTGATCTTGGAGAATTACAGATTTGAATCTAGAATATAGTTTATTTGTGCTGAAAAGATTTCTGTTCATGAATTTCAGAAAAAAATTAGTAGAATGAAACTCTTTTGTGAAGGAATAACTATCCTGATAAGAATTAAACTACATAAAGTAATGCATAACTAGAACTCTGCTTTGACTCATCCTTTCAGTTCTGTCAATTTTTTTCTTTATGTGTATTAAAATAATTATGACTTCTGCTTTTTCAGACAGTTAAAAACCGCGTTAATAGCTTCCTCTTTCATCTACCTTCATTGCAAAATGGAAATGAACAGGAACGTTCAGTTATATTCTAAATATAATCAGGAACAGTTAACAATCATGCACAGTATCGAAGTTCAGCAATACTTTCAAAAAATTCTTTTCTTTAAAATGAACTTCTGCGTCGGAGCACTATACATATTATGCTAAATACCGCTGTTAATCTTGTGTTTCAAGAGACTATAAATAAATTTTTTGGCATAAATTTGTGCTGTGCTTAAAAGAATGTATAACGTTATTTACAGGTACTGTGCCTACGGATAAACGTTATTTGCAGGTACAGTACATATGGATAAAGCTATATTTGCAGATACAGAGCGCCTTCCAGTTCTCTCCTGATAACTACAAGCCAAGCAGCAACTCGTGCAGGGAGTGCTTGGGAGGGTAACCGCCTGAGGATGATTGCGTGATGTTGGCATTTTATTTTTGAGTCCTTGATTTATGGACTTAGTCACAACGGGTGAAATATCTGTGTATAAAATATTATTTTCAGTTTAAGACTAAATAATGAAGCTACCGTCAATTTTTTCTTCAATTTTAATAATTTTTTTAGAAAAATTAAAAATATAATTCTCAACAGTATTTCTTATTCCTGGATTTAGATTCAAAATTCATCCAATGTTTTCGCAAATATTTAGTTGTTTCTTTGTTTTAAATCCACTGTTGAAAACTCTGATATGAAGGTGATGTTCATAAGGTAGATTCCTTGCAGAATATTACCTATTTTTGGATAATGTGATTTGTTGGAACTGCATAAATCTTTTTAGACAATATATGTTCTGTTCTATATAATTTTTCTTAAATAGAAGTAATTGAAAAGAACTCGAGAAAGTATTCATACATTTTTAAATTTAAAACATTTCCGTTGTGTAGGGGAAAGAAGGTAATGAAATTATTTTAAATATCTCTAAAAATTTACAAGATTTAGAAAAAGAAGAGAAAAATCGAATAAAATATTGAATTTTACAGGGCAAATTTTTAAAAATGATTAGCAAATTCTTACGCGATTTAATCATGCTGCATCTAGGAGGAAAAATACACTCAACTTGCTTTGCGGATTAGAACCCATTACCTATTGGGCAGTAAGCAGACATTTCAGGACTACAGTCAATAGTGATCCGAAGGGGTACGAGGTTATTTAGTTTCTTTCCTTTGACTGAGGTTTGCTAACATTTTTAACAGCAGTTATTTCTGCGTTTTTCAATGAAAATTTGCATTTTGTGAATGGGAATATTGCAGATTTAAGCTACTCATTTTCCATTTCCGGCAGCTGCAAAGGGAAGTTTAAAATTTCGTAAGACATCTTTTGGGCAAATTCAGCACTCAATACCAAATTAAAGGGAAAAAAAGGCATTGAATATCTCCAACGAAACACTGAAAATTATCACAATGTAACATTAATCTTTCCTTTAATAAACATAAGCAATCTCAAGTACAGGAAGAATATTTCGAAATTTCTACACAAGCAGGATGAATTTAGAAAGACCTGCAAATAACACCTCAATTTGTAGGTGCATAGGTGCAGTGTACCTGCAAATAACGTTTTATCCGTAGGTACAGTACCTGCAAACATCATATAATTCGTAGATACAGTAGCTGCAAATATTGTTTAATGCGTAAGCGCAGTACCTGCAAATAAACATTTCCTAAAAAAATGAATTGCTATGTCTGACACTATAGCATATACCGTGGAAATGCCGTTCAGCAGAATTGATCGATTATTTTCTGCAGGTGGCCGCCGGTTCTGAAATGTCCGTTAATCTCCATCAATTCATCATTGTTGATACTTAGGGTTTACTTGCGATTTAAAACATGTATAAAAATTTATTTCATAATTCATAGGAATTACTGCATCATTTCAGCAAACTTTTACTATTTAATTTTTAACTATGTCAGAGATTACTGCAGTATCAGTTGTGCATCTGTGTGTACAATGCAAAAATGCAACTGCGTTTGCTGTTTGCTACTGAGATAGACTTTCAGCGTTTCTTGATCAATGTTTAAATTCAATTCATCATTTGCACAGCGACATCGTTAATAACATTGTACCGAAAAATATTACAGATTTTAATTAATTAATAGGTGTCGTTATTTCACCTGGGAACACAGATGATGTCAGCGTGGTCAGCACATCCCCACCCTTCAAAGTATATCTATACCGACCAAGTTATCTTGTAGGTTTCTGAAACAAATATTTAATAATCTGATGAAATTCCTTCTTCATCCAAGTATCCAAACGCAGATAATTTTAATAGAATATAATCAGCTCCCTATTTCTCATTAATTTGTTATAATAATTAATTTACATATTTATATTATTATATATATTGCCAATATATAATATTATATATTATTATATTAATAATCCATAACAATATTACATCTACTAGCCGCCCTTCGCGACCGGCTTGTTTGCTCGGAATATTGGCTTTCTTGTTTTTTAAACAATTGTTATAGCAATAGTTCAAATTTCACTTATGTTGCTTGGTAAGACCGAAAGTTATTAATTTCATGGATATAGAAATTTTTGAGCAAAAATATTAAATTTTTCTAAGCCTTCTTTCAAATAATTTTAATATTCAGTATTTGGAATTAATTGCCTCCGCACGTCAAAATTTGACAGCAACAATTATCTGATAAGAAAAGATGCAAAATATCTACGACATTCTTTAAATTATTTCTGTTATGCAGTAAATTTCTAAAAAAATTTTTTTTCCTCTGTCCTTTGCAATAAAGTTTCACTCATACCCAACCAACCGCCTCTGAGTTCAGGGTATGCTGTGGTGTTAAGTAAATTTCTGAAAACAACATCAAGAACAATATTAAAAACATTGGTTAGGCTTAAAAGCTCTGTACGGCCCCTTTGCAAAACTTTGGCTTACAATTGAGTATGGTCAAATCTTTTAACCTTACCAGTGTTACTTCTAATCGAAAATTGGCAGATTATCGCTTCAAAAATTAAAATTTGGCGCTCATACCCTCTTTCTAAGTCTAACCAAAATATAATTTAAAATAAGCTGTCAGAATTTTCAAAATATTAAATTTTATGAAGAATAAAAGCTTCGTTCCATTTTTTCTAACTCAAATATCTAAAAGAAAAGAAACCCGAATTATAATAAAAATTAAAATTTGTAATGAGAAATCGAAGAAAAAGGCATATGCCCGTTATCTCATTATGAAAAGTATAAATTTTTGGCTGTTTCAAAGAAATGTTTTTCTATACAAAACTTATCACATAAAATAGAAGTCACAGCAATAAAATAAACTTGAGTTAAAACACATATTTAAAAAAAATATGAGTAGTTTCACACTTAGGATACATGAAAATCTACTTTGAAAACAAACTTTGTAAACCACAGGTTTAGCAAAGAAAAAACATCACGGGATAAAACTATCTAAGGAAACTATAGAGATGAGGGAGGACCGGTAACACATGTACTGCAGAAGTTTTTAAAACTCATTAAATGCCTAAACGTAAAATCTTTAGAAAGCACGAAAACGTTGATAAAAATATTTACAAAATAAAATATTAAACAAAGAAAAAAATAATGCAAAAGTAGTAAGTTAAAATTCGGAAAGATAATAATAATATGGTCACAAAGTATTAGGAATTCCGTCATAAAACAAAGGGTATCAATTCATTAATTAATATTTTTAAAATATTCGAAGTGATCTATGTCAACTTTCTTTTCAATCATCAAAATATGACTTATAAGAATTTATATGAAACCCCTTAAGAGTACATAGTCACTTCGGTTTACAGGTTATATGTTTTGGAAGAAAGAATAACATGTTGATTTGAAAAACTAAACGAAATAACACCCTTCAAAAACTAGTATCAATAAACGTACTAAAAATATCGGTTAGACTTAAAAAAACAGTGCGGTTCCACCGCAAAATTTTCGCCACAATTAAAACTGTCGCTAAACTTCAAACCTCACTCGTGTTAATTCTAAGTCAATTTTGGAGAGTTATCGCTTTAAAATTTCAAATTTGGTGGCCTGATTGGCTTCATGCCATTTTCGACCTACTTCAAACACTTTATAGCAGTAAAATACTCTAGTTTTTGATAAAAAAAGGCATCTTGAATTTCTTTTCATAGCATTTCAAATGCTTTTGGAGCAAAAATTTCATTGAAAAAGAAATGAATAATGCATGTTCGTTGGTCAATTAATTACATTCGCTATTTTCGAAAATGAACTAAATTATCTCTAGGAAAACAAATTTGATTTCAGACAATTATCTGAAATAAAATATTGAATGTTGCCAGATGTTTATATTCGGCGTAGAAATATTTGATAAAAATTTAAAAACGATTTCTAACACTGTATATATTACATAAAGCATTTCCGTTACTTCTTGATTAATCGTCTCGTGCACCAGTAATTTGTATAGAAAAAAATTTCTTCTGCTCAAGATGAATATTATTAAGATTAAAATTATTTAGAAATAGATTGCATCACTACAAAACTTTAAAAAAGTTTCAATTTCTCATTATAACAATGATAATAATCATTTCAAATCATAAGAAAAAAAATGTTAAAATTAGGTAAAACTGTGACCAATATTAAAGTGGTGTCATTAAAAAATAAATTTGTTGAGCTTTAAATGGTGTAAAAATAATTTTTGTGAGACAGTTGCTTCAGGAAAATATAGCATAAAACTTCAAAATCTTGCTTAATTCCCAATTAATTAACGCTTGAATTAATTTTTGGACTTGGAAAAGTTGACATTGACCTACCTCTTGTATCGAAGATCTTGTGTGAAAATATATATATATATATATATATATATATATATATATATATATATATAAGAGAAAATGACTAACTGATTCGTCACCAAATCTCCCAAACAACTGGGACTAGAAACTTGAAATTTGGAAGGTGGTTGCTTTTTGAGTAGTAGGTGCTCACTAAGAAAGAACTTTTCAAAATTTACAACAATGAAAACATCATTACAAGCACTATTTGAAAACATTTTAAAAAACTAATTAAAATTGAAAAAATGTCGCATGGAAATAAGATGGGTTCCATTGATTTTTTGAAATTAAAAATGATGTTGAAATAGCTTTTGTGCAATAACATGGTCTGAAATTATTGTGGAAAAACGTATAAATTTAAAGGTAATTTTTAATTAATGAAAGTTCTAATTAAAGTTTTGAAAAATCCTTTCTTAGTTTGGCGACCATGAGAGGGCGTTTTCTACTAGGGAGTAAAAGTGAAGTGATGTTTTCGAATCAGATATTTCAGCTCCTCCAAATCAGGCAGTATACGCAGGAGGGGAGGGGCTAAAAAGTCGAAGTATCTTAGATTTTTTTTGCGGTAGTGCGGGAAAGTTGCGAACTCCCATCATTAAAAAGTGTGCAAAATATTATAAGTCTGAATTGATATCTTCTGTTGCCTCAATAGGCAGCAATTTGAGAAAATTTGACTAAAAATGTGCAAAGTTCAAAAATTCATAAAAAATCACAGATTTCGTTGATAGGTTTGCGTTACTGCTTAAAAGTTACCATTTATTAACAACAACATCTTTACAAAATTTTAGAATTGTAGGTTAATATCTTCTGCCATCTCAACGGCGCTAAATTTTGGAAATTTAAGGCGAATTTTTAAATAAATGCACGTTTTTCTTACCTCATCGAATAAAAACATTACAACCTTTGAAACATACAAAATTACAAAAGCACTATTTTCTGCATTCTTTTTTGGACTCAAATTGTGACATTTGTTTTCTGGATTCTAGTGTAGCTCCGATAAATGCATCTCGGTTCTACAGTCTAACTCTTTTTCTGGAGGCTTCAGTGACGAGTTTCACAATTCGCTCAACTACTTACGTTTGTGAGGGAAATTTAATAAAGTCCCAGCCGTCCACTGGGACATCATCCTGTATCATCTTCAGAAGTTCATGAGAACTGATCTGTCTGAGAACTGGAGGTGGTGTGGCATAAAAAGCTTGCCAGTCAATAAGATCTATGTAGTCTGTAGCTCCAAAGTTAACACTAGGAATAACGAATCTACGGACACAATTTCCTTCTGGGCCAATTTCAGCATTTATGAATATGTAACTATTGCACTATTGGATGATTTTAGCAATTTTATTTTTCTGGGATGTGACGGTACAGTCGTGAACGCTGGAGTGTTTAATGGTGTAATTTGCAGGCTTGAATGGAAACTTCATCGACAAATCCAATGGATTATCTGCTTACTTCATTTCAACGAGTTTCCATTACGACACCTATTTGAGGGTCTTCTGGTCCCTCGCCTTACACCGGAGACATTGGACGAAGTCTGAAAGGAAGCGAGAAGCTGCCACTTGTTGCTTTTAATAGTATTGAATGCGACTTGCCAGGCATTTATCCCACCAACCAAAGCTGTGATCCGAAATTCTTATTAGACATTTGCACACCCATTAGTTCTAGCGCTGGTTCTTGAAATCTAGTGAAGCGTCAACCGGGCATGTTGAATTTGGCTGGATGGTTAACAACTGCAAATCGAATATTGAGGCTTTATATATCAACATCAGACCCATCAAATGAGTTGATAACTTTGGTTGTATTCATTATAAGAGTTTACGCACCCTCATGTTTCCGAATTAAGGTTCATCATTCCGTAAAGGATGGTGTTAGACATTTGGCATTTCATCCGCTTGCCTCGATACTTGCCTAAAAAGTATCGTGATATAATTGAACCAGTTGTTTCTCGCAGCGCTTACTTTGTGGCTCTAGAAAGCATGTTTTTGTCTATGTTAACTGATGAGAGATGCCATATTAGAACTCTTGCAGCTTCGCGAATTATCAAGGCAAGGGAAATTGTCCAATATGGTAATTGTGTTCGTAGATTCGTTACTCCTGCTGTTAAATTTCGAGCTACAGATTACGTAGATCTCATTGACTGGCAAGAATTTTTTGTCACACCACCTCCAGTTCTCAGACAAATCCGTTCTTATGAACTGCTTAAGAAGAGACAGGACGATGTGCCAATGGACGGTTGGGACTTTATTAAATTTCCTTCACACACGCAAGCAGTTGAGCGAATTGTGAAATTCGTCACTGAAGCCTCCGAAAAAACAGTTGGACCGCAGAACAGGGATGGATTTATCAGAGCTGCCCTAGAATTCATAAAAAAATGTCACAATTTGAGTCTAAAAAGATTACCAAAATGGTACTTTTATAATTTTGTATGTCAAGGGTTGAATCAAGTTTCTATTAGCATTATAATGATATAATTAAAACGTGTATTTATTTAAAAATTCACCTTTAATTTCCGATATTCAGCGCCTTTAAGGCGGCAGAAGTTATGAACCTATAATTCTAAAATTTTTGAAAGGTGTTGTTGTTAATAAATTGTAAGTTTTAAACACTACCGCAAATTGATCAATGAAATCTGAGATTTTTTGTTAATTTTTGAATTTTAACCATTTTTAGTCCAATTTTCACAGCTTTCTGCCCATCGAGGCGACAGAAGATATCTATTCAGAGTTATAAGATTTTGTATTCTTTTTAATGATGGGAGTTCCCAATTTTTCCGCACTACCGCAAAAAGAACGAAGAAACTTCGACTTTTTCGGCCCGCCCTAATGCGCAGTTCATTTCAAGTTTTAGTTCTCAACTGGTAGTGCCAGATTCAATCGCTACTGATGTTCCGGTTTGAAGTTTCAGTTCCCTGACGCTGCTGAGTTTTTCATCACGCAGTTATAAGTAGTCCAGAGAGATGTGTCTGATGCTGTTCTATTTGAAATCATTCTTCTGTTGGAATGATCCCGGAAGCTACATCAAATTCCGTCATTAGAAGAACTGACCATCTAGTTCTTTCAATGTTGTTTTACTGTTATGTTTATTAATGTATTATTTGTTATCCATCATCGGCTGTTAATTTATGGAGTCATACAGATGTTAACAAAGTGGTGACCCGGACGTGAGTACATACTACCCAAAAAGCAACTACATGCAAAATTTCAAGTTTCTATTCTCAGTGGTTTGGGAGATTTGGCGATGAATCAGTGAGTCCCATTCTAGTGCTGAGAAAGTTCTTTTTTACGTTTTCTTTTGCTCCCAGTGCAGGTAACATTTATCCACAAAAATTATAGTAATAATATACTGGAAACTGATGTTTGCAGAATTTTTCTAGCCTTCCAGCCGAACAAGAACAACAAGCACTTAAAACATCAGCAAAAGAATTTAATATGCAGAGTAAACTAATTCTCATTTGACTGAATTTTTTGATGTGTTCTCTATTAATAAGGTTTGCAGAATCCAACGCCTTTTCTTCATCTTCTGAAAAAATGACTTGTACCAGCATTACTAGAATTAGTGAGTTTGTGCAGTCCCTTGCTATAATAGCTTTCTAATGTTGTTGAGCAGAAGTCTATTAAAACAAGAACATTATATACTCTTATAAGCAATAACACTCTTCGGAAATTCTCATGGTAACCATAAAATTCATATTGTGGCCTCTGACAGATTCATCTCGAAAAATGAGACACCAGAATTCTCGTCTTTTCCAGATTTTCAAAAAATATTCATTCCATAGCGGATAAGAAAGAGTGCAGCTGCCAGTATATCCGACAGCATTTATGTATGCTTCCTTGGCACGTGCTAGGTACTCCATCTCTCGGTAAAAAGATAGACAGTTGTATAATTAATGCACTTTTATCAAATGAATGTGGAATTATTTCAATTTTAATAAATACTTTAGTAATATAATTAGATTATTTCAAAATTAAATTCTTCTGAAAATAAAGAATTGTCTTAGTAAACATTTACTCCATGTGAAGTAAGAATGAAAACAGTTTCTATAATTTTTATTATGCAAGTCTTATCTAAATAAATTAGTTTTAATCAAAATATTGTTACTATAATTATATACTGTTTTAATTTCTTGCATTTTTGAGTCATTTATGTTTAGAGTAAAAAAACAGCGTAATCGATTTTGAAAGAATTAACATTCCGCATTGCTTGCCTCAGCCCCCATTTTTTTTCCTATACTCCATGACAACTGCTTCAAACGTTCCCTCACATGGACTGGATAGCGCTGGTGGTTCGACATCTTTCTTCCACCCATTCACCCAGTGTTCGAATATCCGGGCATGTGTTTTGCCTTCGTCAGAGTCAACAAATAATTCGTCATCTCCTCTCCCTCGTTTTTGCATACCTAAAAGGAAACATTAGATTTAAATCCTTCCAATACTCTCATTTAACTTTTGCTTATTTTATTCTATAAATGTTTCTCAAATTTTACAAAATTTCTCTATCTACTCGAAATGCTTACCCTTAATTAATAATCTTGACTGTACACTGTTGACTGGAGATGTGTGTTTTTAGATTTTACTGTGCTCAGGAGAGAAAATAACTATTATCCAAACGTATGTCTGTCTTAGCTCATTTTTTCTTTGCTATTATTAACTATTATTTGGCAATTTGTGCTTTTATAGATTATAGATATTCAATTTCTTAGTGTGTGTTTGTTGTTTTGTTATGATTAGAATTCTTCTTCAAAATTTGGTTTTTCTCCCAGCATTTCAATTCAATATTTTTTTTATTTAGAAAAGGTTGTTTTTATTGACTAGATTTAAATGGTTATCTTGAATTTAGATTTGCGCTTCATAAAATGGAGTCAATTCTTTTTTTTTTACAGAAAAAATTTTATTTAGTTATTTTGAGTTTTAATTAGTTTTAATATTTAAATAATTTTTAGCTCGGAAATTTAATTATTGAACTTCAAATTTTTCATTATTTATTAAAATCTTTTTACTTATAATTTTTAACAGTTAAATATAAGGGATTAACTCAAAGTTTATAACATTCAAAAACATCCGGTGCATTTTCGCTTTTTGAATAAAGAATTTAAATTCAGTTATACTAATTAACCTTCTCTCCGTTTGTGTTATGGAGTTCATTTCTTTATCCCTGTTGTAATTATTGCTTTCAGCTTACAAAAATTGAAATGTTTAAAATGCCAGTCTTATTTGCCTTATTACTATTAATACAAGATTGGCGAACAAGCTGGTCACCGTAGGCGTCTAGTTAACAAGTAAAAGTATATAAAAACAAAATATCCAACAATTTTAACAATGCACATTTAGATTGTACTTTCCAGCAGAATATTGTTTTCCAAACAATCACTGAACAGAATATCTATGAATTATTTGAACCATAAATGAAGAAATACACTTACGCGAAATAAAACCATCCTTCAACTTAGTGTGCACAGTATATGATATGACAAACATTTTTTTTTTTTTTTTACAATTTTAACATTGAAAAACTACTTTAGAAAGAGTTATTTATTGCAATACTATATTATATATTAGAAAGGCATTGTGTAAGGATTTAGAGCTTAAACAGATTCTCTTTTAAGAGGAAAAACAAAGATTACATTCGAAGCAAAACTTACCAGCTAACAAATTTTTCTTCTTGTTGGACGATTTCATTTTCTTCTGTTTCAGTTCATATTTATAGAATTCCAAGTTCTTTTACCCATTGATTGATAACCGCCTGTTCGTTTTCAAACTTTGGAGATAAGCTTTCCTCGGTAATATTCAAGAGAATTTACTCAGCCAAATTCATGTTATAAGTAATTAAAAAGAAAAAAGACTTATTAGTAGACTAATTAAAATTGCGTGGTAGATTCGTGTCGTAGTTCGAAGTAACAGAAACCTAAACAAAGTTCGCATCGAATGACGTCAATACTTCTAGCTGTGCGAACCAATAATATTGCCTCATTTCCTGCGTTTGGTGTATCAAAGTAGGGTTTCTAAATAAACTGATCAGTCACACAAACACTAAAAAGAAAATTGAAGCCCGGAGAATGGCAATAAAAATCAAGATATGGAAGAGCGTCTGTTGTCGCCGTAGCAATCAATGATGGGGAAGGAAAAATCCTATCCAAGAACGGCTAGATTCGTGTCCAGGTGGCTCAGACTAAGGAGAGAGTTTTGCTGCTGAATGAGGATGTCAGACAACACAGGAGTGGACGACGAAAATCAAAGAAAGACCTTGCAGCAAAACTGTTTAATTAAGTTTCAAGTGTTATAAGTACTTAGACTTGAAAATAATTTTTTCCCAACCAACGCCGGGTATACCAACTACCGTGAAACAGGGTTACTTTGCACCGATTTTCATTACTTCCGACAGAATTTTGAGACTATTTACCTGTATTTCTCTAAAAGAAAGGCTTTTCTAATTTTTTCCTCATTGAGGACTATTAGATAAAAATTTTGCAGAAAAATTTGGATCAGACGTTGATTTAATAATTAATTATGAGTTTTCAACATTTTCGTGCAAAGTTTCCTCATAGGTGGGGATACTTTGCACTTGTTCTTTTTCATATATATTTCACTAAAAAACTCACTGTGGTGCAATGCTAATCAATTTATTGACAATCTGGGTGGAAATATACAAATAATCTTGAAATCCAGCACAAAAAAAATGGAATAAAATTCCACACTTAAAACTTTTTCAGTTTATTTTTGTAACAAAACTTGTATAATAATTATATTTATTGTAAAAATTGCTTGAAAGTCACTGTTAAGTATAATTAAGCATTTATAACCTGAAAGGTTTGTAAAAAAATATCAGTACAATGAAATAAACAAAAGATATATCAAAATTTAACAGGAGGGAAAAACAAAATTTTTGCTCAAACAACGCACAATGGGATATTTGACGAATCTGGGCGACCAAAATTATTTTTCGGTTTTAAACTAATTTAAACGTATTAGTTAGTAAATTAATGAACTTTTTGTAGAAAATATTGCTTTATAACTTAAAAATAATTGATATTTTATAACTTCATATTTATATACAGGGTGGTCATAACGTAACTTGGCCTGTTTAGAGGCTTCTGGGGCGCACTGCATTTAGAGTATCAAGACGAGATTTTGGATCTAAGTATTATGGGATATGCGCTTGCGATTTTATAGGTATAGAATGTACCACCTCTTCTGGTTTCGGTTACAGTTAAAAATATTATAATTTTTTTCAATGGCAACCAACAGCTTAATTTTTTTATTATTAATGAATATATCATCTTGGTATTCTAAATGCAATGCTCACCAGAGGCCTCTAAATAGACCCGATCATAATTAATTAATAATAATTATTTTATGATCAAACCTTGTACATTGAACAAAATTAATAATATTACATTAATTATATTTACAGAAAAGAAATCGGAAAAATAACAAATAATTGAATAAATGATAAAGATAATTAAATAATTGTGTAAAAAATTAGTTAATAATTCATGAGGAAGGTGCGATTTATTCGTCTGATGATAAATCATTGATGCCATTATATGTTTCTTCATGATCGGAGTCCTCTTCATCAAGAACTTCAGAATATTCCATTGGTAGTAATATCTCTAAAGTCTCTTTTAAGAAAGATTTTGACTTTTTTCTCATCGTGGGTCTCATACCCGTCAACACTGGGTCCAAACTCAAAAGCAGTCTGTTGAGAACATCCTAATAACAAGAAAGTCTGGAAAATTTTCGGGCTCAATTTTGACGGAATGATCGGAAATGTTTGCTACGTGCTTCGGCCGCTTCTTCTGACAATTGGCCTATTGGTAGTATAGCATTTTCTATTACAATCGGACCATGAATTAAGATGTTGTGCATAGTAGGCGACATTGGGTACCATGGATATAATTGCACGTAGAGCTCAGATGTTTCTTCTGTATATTCTTTGAACTTTTGAAAATTAATCTTGTGGCCACTGGATATAGTTTCTAGAATTACTTTAAAACGATATATTGAAACAATCCATCTGATCTTTAACTGAGATTTAAAATGGAGAAATTGTGCTTTATTTTTTAAATTTCATCTTCATCAAAAGTATCACTTTGGACAAGATAATTTTCGAGTTTAATTTATCATGTATGTTTGGTCAATTGTTGCATAATGTTAAATAACTCTCTTCGAATCATTACTTTGACACCCGATGACCCTAGAGTAAAATAGAAAAAAAGTGCATAGTAAATATATGCAATTTAGATATCTAAATTTTGAACCTCTTTTTTTTAAAAAAAATCGCACGAGTGTGTGGTAACTTTTTACAAAAACATAAGCAACTTTGACTCGACTTCTTTTTAGATAACTAAATGTTGACAAAGAACAATTTCAGTATTTTTTGCAAAATCCTAAAAAGAGATAAAATGGAAGGAACGCAATTTTTTTAAGTAATATTTATAATTGATATAACTTTATTCCAATCAAAATGTCTGAAAATTACACACATATGATCGTTTTGAAAATATTCATAACAATTTTCTTTAAATTGCAATTCATATCATAAGAGATTAAATGAAAAGTAATTAGAATGCCTACTGGAAAATTTGGAATAGCAATGTTTGAAATCCCTTCATTTCAAAAGTTGGGCAAATCAGGGGCTAATTTAAACAAAAACACAAACATAAAGGTCTAAATTTATTAATACAAAAAAAAATTAGCGTGGAAATGTTTGGAAATATAACGAAAACCTTCGAGATTTCGCAACATACAAAAATTTTTTGAAAAAAAATGCGTTATTTTCAATTACTTTTGCAATTATTAAAACTAATTTTGTAACAATTCAAATCCATAAAAAATATCAACACATACCTTGCCTCATCATTATCCATAACTGTTAGATTTTAATTACTTCTAGAAGTGAAGGTATTCACATTAGAAAATGGAACGTTTGAAGCAACAACTATTTGACGCAGGATACACTTCACACAACACTCCAGTTTGAGCTAATAAAACAGAGGTCAAGGTCAGTTAAGAGAGTTAAAAATGGTATCAGGTGATTCCCCAGTTATTCAGCTTTAAAATGTATGCATCCATTCGATCCTGTTCTGTAGTTTATAAAATCGACTTTTGGCCGCCCAGATTCGTCAAATATCACACTGTGCAACGGTTGAACAATTGTTGCAACGGTCTTTTCCTTCTCAATAGAGACAACCAGGGGATTTTCATGTTTAGCTATATGAATTATCTTTCTTTTGTAATAAACTATTAGCATTGGGAACAAAAAAGAAACGATTTTGCCTCTTTAAGATTACACCAAATATGTGAAATGGCGTTAAATCGAGCTTCTAAGGTCGCCGGAGAGAAATCCATATACTATATATCCACTCCATAATCTCCCTAACTTCCTTTTATACACCCTGGACATATCTGAAGTTAAAGAGCAAACTGGGTTGCGTTTCATCTAAAAAATTCCATGATGCAAAAAATCCCTCCTTTTCAGTACAAAGTTACCCCAGGTTAGAAAAAAATTCATTACAACTTAACTAACAAATATAATTGGCATTTAAAGCAACAAAATGAAATCTAGGCTAATTATCTTTCACATTTAAATGCACTTGCCTTCAGAAATGTTATACTTTCCTAGCCAGAGACAGATTTTTCAGCAATAAAATTTTCGGGGAAAAATTGGCTCATTGTAATTTCCTTCTGGAACCTTCTGATTGGTTGTTATATACGTTTAACCCTCTGAGCGTTTCACACGTATTTCTACGTCGACCTGGGACTACCCCATAAGCGGAAAACACGTTTTCAACGTGTGGTCGAAAACACGCAGAAAACGGTCAGTCCGGATATTTACATCCAATGTGAACTGTCTCTAAAAGGTGAGAAGTGTATTTTTCCGAATTTCTTATCCCTTTCCTGGTTTGACATCTTGAATGATTAGCTGGGGAGGGTAGCGGTCAACACAATGAGTGCTGATAAGAATGTACTTATTGCAAATTAGAGATGCCACAGGATCCAAGACCCCACACCCCCTGTGGTTTGGAGCATTTTGATGCTTTTTACATTGAGTGCTTCTTTCAGAAAGAAGATCAGTGTTGGACTATTTTTTCTAGTTGTGTGTGTCCGAATTTGGATTCTATATAAGTTCGGTTTAATATATGTCATCCTGGTTTGAAATTGTAGTATGTTTCAAGTGATTATCCTGCAATACATTTATGTTATATAAGATTTTATTTCACTGAATGTTTTCATCGAATTGTTAAGTAAAATAGATTTTGTGGTCCCATCTCTTTCAATACCCCATTCAAGCATAGAAAAATTTGAGAAGCCGTGGGTACTAAGAAAAAGGGGGGTGTTTATTTTGTTACATAGCACTAAATTGAAAAAAAAAATAATTTTAAGGTTTAGGTGTGATTTTTTAAAACTAGAACAGTTTTTTTTTCTATATTAGTTTTCTATATTAGTTTTCTATATTACACTAATTTGAAGAATTTCTTTTAAATTCATGAAAATTGCAAAATAAAATAAATTCCGAAAAATAATTATTATTTTTTCAAATAATTATTATTCAGCTCACATTGAACAAAGATTGAAATAAATGTTAAAGAAAGGGGATGAAAATTTTATTTTTTATGTTTTAAAATATTTTATTTTTGTTAGAGACAAATTTGGTTTACATGAAAACGTAAAGCATAAAATCAACTAAATTTAATGTTTGAGTGATCTTATCAGACTTTTAGTTATCTTATTAAGAGTTTGATAACATCTGCAGTTTAAATTTATTTCAATAGTCAGTGAAAATGTTTATTTCTTCCTTAAAATGTAAGAACACAAAACCATTTCTAAGAAAATATCAATGCTTACTTCAATGATACTGTATTTATGCATTAGTTCCTTAAGCGTTATAGTTTTTCTGATATACATTCTTCAATAAGTGATCAAATCTAAATGCCTGAATTGCATTGCTTTTGGTAACTCTTATGCCAATTGCGAGCTGAATTTTAATAAATGCTATGAGACAAGAATCCACTAATATGTGTTACAAACCTATGATGCATCCCGACACGTTATTAACGAGTTTGAAGACAGTTCTTCTAATAATAATAGTAGTCTCAGGCATTGAATTATTTCCAAACTCCACCGTCACATGCTAGACAATGTGTTTTATCACAATATCTTGTGTGTGTGCTGTAATTTGTAAAGTATATTTTTAAATAAAATTTTGATTTATATGCACGTTTTCATTTTCATTCTGAACTTTAATGGATAATAATGAGACTCTTATTTATCTTCCAAATTGCATGATAAATTTGAATTAGATCTATAATTTAATTTTTAAAAAATTAAAGTACCAGTTTTATGTTAGTTAAATTTCCTTTATATTTAGTATGAAAATACCCAAAAATGTTTCTATTTTTATTGCTTTTTGTTAAATGTTTACTTTTTTCTGTTTCTTTTTAAATAAAATTGTTTAAAATAATTGTACTTATTAACCTTTTCCCAATTACAACCTAATGTTAATACTCTCTTAAAAATTGATTGTTTTGTCCTTTTCATCTGATCGCGGTTCAAAAATACGAATTACGCCACAAAATAGTTCTCGTGATGCTTCAAAACTAGACGTTAGTATAATCAAAATAAGCTATTTGTGTCGTGTAACTGCAAAAGTAACCATCTCCACTTTTCCAAAATACGTTTTTTCAAAGATTATATGTCCATTTGACCCTCTTAACATCTCGCCATCATGAATTGGTAATTAGAACACATTGTCAAACCGCTTCCAATACCATGCAGATTATTTTTCAAATCTCATTTTGACTAGATCCACAGACAGAAAATCCACTTTTCTCAAAACTTTTCTTATTTGGAAATGGCCACTCTACACGGTACATTTATTACTCTGTATCTAAATTCGAAAAAAATTGCGTTGGTGGTAAAAGGAATTAATATGGTTTAATTTAAAGCAGGAATTCTTTCGATTACCTTTTTACTTTAAAGAAATATTTAAGAATCTATAATTATCTTTACATTTTTTTTTAATTGAAGGGGGAAAGAAACAACCGAAGCTCTACTGAAATTATAAACACTTTTGCTTCGTTTTAAAGTGCGAGATAAATGGAACGAATCGTTTATTTATACATTTCTAATGTATCAAAAGTTTCACACAAACAACTGTTTGAATTCGACACTCTGTTGCACTAGGAAGCAGAAACAGTTTAGTTTAGTTTAGTTTAGTTTAGTTTAGTTATATTAATGTCCCGTTTTGAAGCAACACGAGGGCTATTTTGGGACGGACCTCGTAATTTTGAACCTCGGTCAGATGACGAGGACGACACCTGAGCTGGCACCCTCCCTCTCCAAACTTCCACGCCACACCAACGGGAAATCGACAGGCGCCATTTCCCAGTGCGGCTGGTGGTTCTTCGGGCTCCGCAATAAGTCCAATTTTGTACCGTTTCACGCTTGTCCTCATTCTTATGTCATACCTCTCTCGATGCAGCTCTTCATGTTCAGTGCGTTCATGTAACCTGTCCTTCAACTGGATGATTTGGGTGTATATTATTTGAAAGTTTCAATTCTCCATTTCTGCATTGGATTTCGGCCTTCCCTCTTCGCTTTCGACCGCGCTTCTCAAGGCGTACAGAGAGGACGTTTCTTCCCCTCTTTCTTCCCTACTGTGAACCGTTAAGGGTCCTCCCGCCGACGCCTGATGTAATTTGATGCCATCGCTTCCCCGTTTCAGGGAGGAAGAGTTCGTGCTGTCGGCCAACGAACCCAAGGGGTGAACCCAGAGTGTTGTTCACAAAGGCCATTCCTTTCTTCTGGCGTAAGGGTTCCCGATTTGGCCCGTTGCCCTCGGAAATCTCAAGGCCTCACATCCTTTTTGTGACGTCACTGAAGACGATGGACGATCGCCGAGAACTGAATTCGGCTTTCACCGTATCGCGATGTTTACAAATGTGGTTTTTTTTACTCACTCTCGAAAAAGTGATCATTATGTTATTTCCGAACACTTAATTAGAAAGTAAAGAATTTAAAATAGTATTTAATTTAAACCTTTTTCTATAACATATTAAGGAATTTGAATTTTTCATATATTTGATTGCTGTTGATCTTTTCTACAGCTTATGCAATTTTTATACACATCGATAAAATTGCATTCCAGTATTATAAAAAAGTAAAGATATTTCATATACAAAACAGACACAAGAGAAAAGAAACACAGAGATCAAATATATTTTATTTCTTCGTCGATGAATTTTTTCTGTCATTTTAATTTCAAATTAATTAAATTTTATCAACTGAAGTTAACATAAATAATATGCATTATTCACCTCCCTCATTTGCCTTTAATTCCTAAATCATTTTTTACATTTAATAGTTGATGGTTCATTTTAATATATCGACAATTTATTTACTGTACTAGCTTTCAATTGTATGAAGTAATAATTTATTTAAGTGATATTGAGCTAATTTTATATACTATCAATAAAAAAATTACTGTAGTATATAAAGATATTTCATATACAAAAAAACAGACACAGAGAGAAAGCACACTGAGAATCAAGAATATATTTTATTTCAGACAAATGAACTAGAAACGCATTATTTTTTGTTCATAAAGCTTTATTTTAATTTACAATCCACTGAAACAGAAAATGCAAGTGTTTTGTATAGCATTGAATGATAACATTAAAATAGCAAATTATGTTTTAAATAAGAATTTTACACACCACCTTATTCACCATTTTATTTCCAGCAGCCAGATTTTTTTGTTTAATAATAAGGGGCTGGTCATAGGTGGTTTGCCCCTCAAAATTAAATATTGATTTTATTTAATATATTAACATTTTATTTAATATACTAGCTTTAAAAATGAAGTGTTAATTTGTTGCTAATGATATCAAGCTAATTTTGTAGGATAAACTAATATGCATTTAAATTTCAAAAATAAGCATTTTATATACAGACAAGAAAAACACACGTGAGATTCACAATATATTTTATTTCTGATTAGAAATGTAGAAAGAAATATGCTATTTGTTCCGACCTTAATCAAAACAGAAATGCAGTATGCACACTCCTGGACAACTTAAAACTGATTAACGAAGACTATGGTTGATCGCCGAGAACTGAATTCTGCTTTCACGCTATCACGTCTTACAAATATATACTCTTTAAAATTCACCTTCGAAAAAAGAAATTGCTATCTTATTTTCGATTTTTTTGTAACATTTTCCTACATAAAATTAGAAACTGAAGAAATTTACAATGGTAATTATTTAACCCTTTTCATGCATGAAACTGTTGGGCTATAAAATCTGAGTTGTTAGTAATTTTCTATAAATTTTTATATTTTTGATTGCTGGACATCTCAAGATCCTATAATATAAGTATAAAAAAGTAACAGTTTTTGCAATTAATTAAATTTCACTCACTTTTAAAAAAAACAATAAAAGTACAGACGAGAAAATTTTATGATAATTTATGGAAAATATATTAAGCTTATATTGAAATAACATTTTTAATCACATAATTACTTAATTTAAGGAAAAAATTAAGCCTTCACAAAAGGAGGTTTATTTTTTTCTTCAAACTTAATATTAGTTTCATTAAAATTTCATTTCAATATCTAACTTTTCACAGTATTGAATGTTAATTTATTTCAATGATGTTGAGCTAATTTTATGTTTAAACGCATTTAAAGTCAAATTGAACTAAAAAAATATTTATGCAGACACAGAGAAGAAACACACACAATTAGAATTGTAATATATTTTTTATTTCTTCATAAATAAATATATTATACATTTTCTTCAGCAATTTTTACGTTAATAATAATTGACTGCTCATAGGTATGGCCCCCCTCAAAATTAAATATTGGTTTCATTTAATATATTAACAATTTATTTGCTGGTGATATCAGGAAAGCTAATTTTATATGATATTAATCTGAAAAAGTTACCATCTGTTTTCAAAGTTTGCAATGGTTAGGTTTACACCATTTTACACAGATGATTTATAGCATTTGGATAAACGAACAAAATATCAATTTTTCTTATAGATCTATAAGTATATGGTGATATGGTTTGAGTATAAAGGCGAAAATATCATTATATCAGATGAATGCCTATACGCATATTTATTAAATGCAGGAAAATAAACTTACTCCATCAAAATGCTTGTAGACTAGCTACAAGTAATTTATAAGGGATTTTTAGAAAATAATTAACTATGTATGGTTCCTTGAACCTGTTTTCTTTCATACATAAATCATACTTTTCCTTTTACACATAAATCATACATGACATTTCAAATTTAACTAACATTCATTAAACTGTACTCAGTTGTTTTTAAAAGGAAAAGATTATTATATTTAAACTTTATGATTACCAATTTGCAAAATGAGCTTCTAATTTAGAAGATTATAACAAGAATGACTTACCTGTGGTTTTCTCCTTGATTTTCTTTAAAAGCACATATAATATGTTGACAGGCTATTTTATTGTTGTGGTTTTTTTTTTACCTTTTTTTAAATATATAGGATTTTTTAATTGTTTTATACGCTGAAAAGCCAAAAAACTGGTACACCTTCTTAATATCGTCGGGCTCCCACGAGCACGCAGAAGTGACATAAAAAGACGTGCAATGGACTCGACTGGTGTCTGAAGGTATCCTGGAGGAAATTCACACCATGAATCCTGCAGGGCAGTCAACAAATCCATAGGAGTGAGGTGGTGAGATCTCTTCTCCAATGCCAGCATGTAGCAAGGCATCCAGGATATCTTCAATAATGTGTTTATCTCTGAAGTTTAGGTGGCCAATGGAAGTATCTCCATGGAAGTCGGAAAGAGTGTTCCTGGAGCCACGCGGGTCACCCAACTCTCAGTAGAGTGGGGTTCCGTACAATTGGAAACAGAGACTCGTCAGACCAGGCAACATGTTTCCTGTCATCAACTGATCCAATGAGTAGCGGTGTTGTCGGGCCCAGGAAGTGAAAACATTGTGCCATGCAGTCAGCAACAGTAAACGAGTGGGCGCCAGGCTCACGAGGCCCATGATAATGACAGTCCGTTGAACAGTTTGCACGCTGACACTTCTAGATGCCTCATGATTGGAAATCCGCCGCAATATAGAGGAAGTGTTGCGTCTATCTCTAACAGCCTGAAATAAAATAAAGGAAATTACTTATAAATGAAAAAAATTGTCATACTTTCAAGATTAAGTTTATATATTTTACGAGAAAAAAAAAATACAACCGCTGGTAAACTATGAAATATTTACATCAATTACTTATTGAAAAAAAAAAATATTAAGTTTTAAAAAACAAACATAAAAAAACAAAGAAATATATATCACCGAATAATCAAACAACATGTCATTTATGTGCCAAATGACATCTAATACCACAACAACAAAAGGCAATAATTTATATGAGCAGTAAGTTGTTTTATACAGACATCAAAAGGGTGTATTAAAAGCAGTTATTTTCTTTCTACTATTACAAAAACTCAAAAACATTATGTAAATATGCAGTTTGTTATTATTAACTATGAATAACTATACATACATGAGGGTAAAAAAATTAGCAGACAAATGCACATGAAAATATTTCTTTAGTAGATAATTTGTTCATTCAGTGTTTATTTTGCAAAATTTACATTCAACTGAAAATTGCTGGGTAAAATTATTGTTTGTTTGAATTCTTCTGATCCTTTAAATTTGGTGGATTAAATAATGTTATAAAAGAATGAATTTTTATGTGTCTACAGACAAGATAGCATGGTATTAATAGCATAATTTCTTGATACAGCAACACATTGCAATAGAACATTTATACATTATTACTTATAACAAAGATCATCATACAGCCTGACAAGAAATCTTCAATAAAATATCAAACAAGTATTTCAAAATGTTTTTTCAGATACACGACAGCTATAGAATTATCTTTTTTAAAATTACTTTAATCTCAAATTTGAATTATCGAAAACTTAAGTCTTGTGTTTGCAAATGGGTTACATAAGTAAAATAAAAATCTGGTTTACTTCAGTTGAATACAAATATGGATGTACGAAGTTACATCATGAGATAAGACTATCGCAGTACGTTATTAAACACCGAAAATGCTTATTTAACACAGGAGAAACCAGTAAAACAATCAGCAGATATAATGAGCGTAAAACTGCCATTTCAAAACAAACATGACAAAGAAACATAAACAATATGCAACTGTTCATTTTTCTGCTAAAAGAAGTTAATTAAATAAAAATTGCACAAACATATCAGACTTACCTTGTTTTATGTACTTGGGATAAGTTTCCGCATTCATATTAATTCAATCGCAAAATAATGGCATTAACACAGGGCAACTTCGCATCGCGCTGTCGTCTTCTGTGACGTCACGGGCTTTTCATGGGGAGATGGGGCCTTGAGATTTCCGAGGGGCAACGTTTGCTGGCCCTAAGCGGTAGAGACTAGTCGTTGCATATTCTCACTTTCCCCTCTGATATGGAAAAAAGGCTACTGTTATTTACCCACATTCAGCACTTCTCTTGGATTCTTCATATTTTTTTTGGATTTGTCTGAACTCTTAATATGGATATCGTGGACCTTGCAGATTCAAACCTCAAATTCGTCTTAGATTCCTGTGTGGTCTTTTTCCGGTCCCTTGGTTTTATCGACATGAACTTTAGACAGCCTTCTAGATTATGTGTTTGTACCTCTCTCTGACTGCATTGAACTTTGTACCGTGAAGATCTTCCTTCCAACTCGATATCTTTCCGCATGGTGAGTGATGTTTTTTTTTTTATACTTTTTTGAGTGCTCTGTATATAAATATATATATATATATATATTATAATTTTTCTTTTCTTAGCTTTTTTGTGTCTCTGCTGTGAAATGATTTTTATACGATTTTGTGTTCTGATCTTTTGTTTTAATGATATTTTTAATATAAGATTTTGATATTTTTAATACATTTCTATATATATATTTAATGCTGGTGCTTTAGCGTTCTTATACTCTATTCGGCTGTGTGTTTCTGTGAATTAGTTTTATATGCCCTAGTGTTCTGATCTCCTTTTTTAATGATGATATTTTAAAAGGATCCTGTTTTTTTAATTTTTTCTTATGCTGTTTTTTGTGTTTTTTTTTAATTATTTTTTTTTTTGGGAATTGATGATTTGAGTTGTCTCTTTCATACTGCACTTACACATACTTGTACTTTCCTTATTTCCACTGGGAAACTTTTTTCCTTCTTTTTTTTCCTTTGGAGTGTGTAGATAATTTTTATTTTATTTTGGTGGTCTTGTCATGCCTCTTTTGAGGTGCAAAACCATGCCTCTAAACCTCAAGAAACCACCCCTGCAAAGACACTCAATGATGAATTAAGGAATTAATTTCTAGGTTAATGAAAACGAATTTGTAGATGGGATTGATGTAATGATTAAGGGAGAAATTACTGAGCAGAGTAAGATATCTCGGATAGTCTGATTTCGGCCAAGACTCAATACAGTAAAGACATTAAGGAATCAACTGGCACAGAATACATTATTATTTCCTTTCCATAATCAAAGATTTAAGTAAAAAGATTAACGAATTAAACTCTAACATCTACGATCTAAAAGTCTTGACTAATGATGACGCAATCTCAATAAAGCCAAAATATGGACACTACAGAAAACGGTTAAGAGCTAAATTAGAAATAACCCCAGAAAGAATTTCAGTACTATTAATCAGGCTTTAACGAAAGAGAGTACTGCTAGGCAGGACTCATTATGCACAGGGGTTATTACAGTCATTCAAGAGGAATTCCCTGTTCTTTTACAGTCAAGAGAATTGCTTGCCAGGGACTTTCGACAAGGTGGAGGTGTGCAACATAACAAACTTGTTGAGGGTAAAAAAAAAGGAGGGTTAAAACAACTAGGACCTTTACCCCAAGGTTACTTTTAACTTCAGGGCACCTAGTCACCGCTCATTCCTTTGACATTTACCCCTGGACTTCCTCAGGAACCAGAAGGGCGCTTCCTGATTCAGCCTAAAACGGGCATTCATAAGGATTTTTAATAAGACAGAGCCCCTTTTTCTGCAGGGATTCTCAAGGAATAATTCAGTTATTAGAGTGAGAGGTGTGACTAGGGTTACATGGGGGTGGCGTTAAATTATTCACTGCAGATGAGGCTGAATCAAGATCATTAAGCAGTGATAATGTTGAGGCTATGATAAGGAAACT
>BGPR01001086.1:286969-303954 GCA_013235015.1 Araneus ventricosus | reverse complement strand
CCAGAAGTTATGCAATATCAATATCCAGTTGCTATGCAATATCAATAGCCAGTAGTTATGCAATATCGATAGCCAGTAGTTATGCAATATCTATAGCCAGCAGTTATGCAATATCAAAAGCCTACAGTTATGCAATATCAAAAGCCAGTTGCTATGAAATATCAATAGACAGTAGTTATGCAATATTATTAACCAATAGTTATGTTTTCAGCTTGGTGAATTGGCGGTTGTAGAGGCTGAGGGACTCTGGAAAAGATTTATATTGCGATACACCTTGAAAATGGAGTGTTATGGGAGGCAGGTGGCCATTGATGATACATCTATGTTCACAATCTTTCATTTGAAATAAAAATTTTAGACATCGATCCAGTGGTAGGGGGCTGGGGGGCTGGTCCTCTGGTCTTCCAAATTATTTTAAATATATAGATTTTATTATATAAATTATTGCATCCAAAAGCACATATTAAATTATTCTTCACGTAACTTCTACCCTTATAAAGTTAATTCTAATGTTTCTTTAAAAAAATTTTCATTGCCGTGAAAAGATTTAACAGGGAGGACGCGTGCTGCGAAAAATTGTGCGACACCCCAATTCGTTATTTCGCTATTTAAGCAAAACTATCAATAATTTTATGCTATATCTGTTCCAAATAATTCATGCAAACAGTTATAGTTACACAAGAACAAATTTTCAGACGAAAATTTAATAAATAATACATTATATTATTCAGCAAATTGCGAACATATAAGAAAAGCATATTTCTTACATACATGTTTTAAATATTTTTTACAGTAAAAAATCACCAATATAAAAATCGTTATACAACTTGGATAGAAAAATACATTTTCGAATTTTCTTAGGTGCACAGGAAACCATATTTTTAGAAATCCAAATAAATATCCTGCTTGGTTTTATCTTTAATCCAATAAATTCGGGGCGTGATATATAATTTTATTTTTCAGAATAGTTTCTACAATTTTAAGCTTTTCTCCAAATAGTTTTTGTGAAAGCGGATATTACTTTGACTAATTACATTTACATCACCTCCAGAATAATATAACTTTTGCATCAATCTCTTAACATTTCTCTTACACTACTATCCGGTTTAAAAATCTTGTACCAGCAAAAATCTTCATTTTAAAAATATATAATGTTCTTCGAACAACTTATTTCCCCACTAAAACTTAAATAGCGAGTTAACGTTATTTTCCTATCCCTAATAAGATTGCTCAAGTGAACAAAGAAACCAGACGCGTCTACACACAATAGAGTGTTTCACACCCCTTATGGTAAATTTCAATTTAAAAAATGAAATAATTTTTCTTGAAAAACGTTCCTTCTGTTGAATGTGATCTTAAAGTCAGATAGCAAGGACTTGACTCATTTAATCTAAAGGGAAGTTTGTATTTTTCATATTTTACGTGGCGTGGTGTGTCGGACACCCCTTGCGCGTCCTCGCGGGTTAAAAATAGATTCCAAGGTAGAACGCAAAATTTACCCAAGCGCTCTTACAGCTAACTGTCACTAAATGTAACTAAAACCTATCTTAATATAAATAAAAGTAGTTGTGTGTACGTATGTGGGTATGATGCCCATCTCCTCCTAAACTTCTGCAGCAATTTCAACGAACCTTTGCAAACTTATTATTTAAGATAAGGGGAAGATTATTGTCAAGAATATTGTTCGAAATTTAATTAAACAGTCTGTTAATTAGATATTAACCGAAACCGTTTTTCCGTATTAACTTCGGAGCAAATTATCCCCAAAAAATATTTTTATACCATCTTAAAGTTCACAATTCTACCTTTCCAATGATACCAATTTTATATCTGTGAAATGTTTCCTTCAACTTTTAGTAATTTTTCAAAATTTAATAAATAAATTATTACAACAGACGATTCTTAAACAAAGCAAATTTATTGATACTCTGTTGCTAGGCAACGGTGAAACTTTGAACAGTTTTTTTTTATTATTTCTCTAAATATTTAAAAAAGGAAGTGAAAGATCACAGTCAACTTTAAAAGGCCCAAAAGTTAATTAAATTTTTAAAATTAAAAATTCAGCAAGAATTTGAGTTTTTTTTGTGATATATTTCGGAGAGTTTTAACTATTTTATGCCATCTTAAAGTTTAAAAATAGCTTTTCATTTAGAGGAAATACATTTGCGCTCAAAATTGTGGCTCTTATTTCAATACATAAAACAAAATCAATTGTATATAAAATTCGAAATTTGTAGCAATGTATTTTTTATTGTTAAAGAGCAAGAATACATGTGAAGCGCTGTTGCTAGAACATATAAACAAAATTCTGGAAGAATACTGAAGAAAAGTGTAAAAGCAGACGATTCATAATTTATATGGAGAACAACTTTTGATCTGGTTCATTTTGACGCTTTTTATTAATGAAAATTTAACTATTTAATTAATTGATCCAAAACATTCATCAAATTCCTTCTTATACTTTACTATTTATGAACGAATTTTGAAGTAAAAACGTTTCAGACAATAAAGGAAATTTTGTATTATAATTTTTTACACAAAAATGTTTTCTTCATTAAAAATATTAGACATAAAAGCGTTTTAATCCCGAGAAACGCCGGGAATATCAGCTAGTTATTATATATTATATTAACCAAAATGACATAGTTTGGAATAATAGAAATAACAGATATTGCGTTTATATCTATTATGTATGTTTAACATGAAATAAGAAATCGAAAGATTCTTCAAACAACAAGGTAAATGTACAAAAGACTGAATTCTTTCCATAAATGTAAGGTATCCGGAAAAAAATGCAGTGACATGTAAAACTTATGTGCATTGACCTAAATGATCAGCTTACAGAATAAAAAAGGGACAAAAGGAGAAATTCATGCAGATCGAGAGACCTATTTTTCCTCGCAACTATTCTAAAAATGCATTTTTTCTTTCTTTTTTATTTTTTTATCCACCATAGAGAATAAAAGTTGGTACTCGCTATTCGTGCATACGTGTTCCGAAACCGAAATGTTTGCATCAGACGATTTTTGGTTTGATGCCAAATCTCTTCACGATTCTAGAAATAAATCTGGTAAAAACTGCAAAGCAAACAGTAAGAATTGAGCTAAGGTCAGCATTCCAGCGTTAGTCTAATACTGAAGTATATGTTGGATTTAAATGGCGCTGATTTTTCTGATACGCTTCATTTCAGCATAGAGTCGTATGGAGAAGACGCTTCTACCTATAATTACCATCAGCTCCAAATTATCTTCAAATTTTCATTTTTTTAAAATTCGTAATCACGGTTGATAATTCCAATTTTCTTCCATTTTGCTTTCATTCGAATTGTATTTTTCTTTCTAATTTTCTTATTTGTGTTTTAATTATTTGAAAATTTCTGTTTGTAAATACGTTTATTTCTGTTTATAAAATTCTTGGAATATTCTGATGATGAAATCACTTAAAGCTGCTGCGTTAGCGCGCATAAAAGGTGTATTGTTGTCATTTTTATTAATGTTTACTTTTTTTATAATTTTTAATTTTTGAAGTTCTAAATTTTGTTCCTTGTTTAACAAATATATCAGTGAATACAACTGTAAGAATATGTTTTATTTCTGGAATTTCATACAGATATTGGATTTTGATAGTTGATTTGCGTTTTGCAGCGCTTCCCTAAACAAGGATGCTAGGCTTGGAAAGACCCTAAAGTATGCATTTTTCAGGGAGGAATTTTTTTTTGCAATTTTCCAATTTATTTCCCGATAAGTAATATTAGCTCACAAACTTTTATTGCAAAACTCCAACTTGGGCATTAATAAGTTAAGCAGAAAAAACATATTTTTGTGCTTTTATGTGCTCTACATGCTATTGTGAATTTGTATTCGATAAAACCTGTGGTGCTACTCTTCATCTAGTGTATTTATTTCATTTACTTAATTTACTGCCAAATAGCGCCTTGTACCAGTCACTTTTTACTTTCTCGTATACGAAGTTTCAAAGAGAAAGTATTGTAATCTTCAAAAACTTCGAACTCGAGATTTTGACGAATCTCCACGTTTTAGACCTCCCTGAGTCAGAAAAACACAATTTTAGAATCATGTCTGTCTGTGCGTCTGTCTGTAAACACGATAACTCGAAAACTATTAGAGCTACGGGAATGAAATTTGGTATGTGGTCTTTAAACATAATTTGCAGGTTTCTATCAAATTTTCGACAAAATCCGTCAACGGAAAGTCTGTCTTTCTCTATGTCCGCGGTCATGTGAACGCTATAACTCAAAAACTTGAATAGCTATATGGATAAAATTTGGTACACAGTTTTATCGTCATGGTCCGTATAAAATGTTGGTCCAAATCCGTCGAAAAGGGGCGTTCAAATTGCATATTCAATTTCTTTTAATCCGATTCTTATGCGCAAAGTACTGGTAGCAATCTGTTATTGTTCTAAATTTTATTTACAACAATAAATAATGTTTTCAAACATAAATTGTAACAATTTTTTATTGTTGTAAATGAAATTCAAACCGATCTCATTATTTCAGCAAATCCTTTATTCACGTGCTTTTGCAATTGTTGCGGTTGAGGTTGTATAAATTGTTTTCTTGGGAATTCAATTCCAAAGCAGAATTTTCGCTTTAGTATTCATTGCATTGCCTATTTTATCGCACCTGCTTCAAAGTAATATTATTTTGAAACGTGGCAACAGATATTTGTTTTCAGGTTTGTTTGTTTGTTTCACTTTCTTGTATACGAAGTACACAGAGAGAAAGTATTGTAATCGTCAAAAACAATTCGAACTCGAGATTTTGACGAATTTTCACTTGGAAAGTATACGAGAAAGTTTAGGGGAGACCACTCCCACTGGTTGAGCTTGCGACCCGATTATCTATTGTGAAACTAATAAGTTTCTGGATGTCTGAGTTCCTCATAAAGTTTCCCCAAGCTTTTAGAATCATTCTACATTTTGATGAATAAATTTGATAATAGATAATTTCAAAAAAATTACAATGGAATTCTAAAGAAACCAAAATTTTCTGCTATATATCTATCGAAAAGCACATTAATTTCTTTTTTGAAAAAAAGAATTTTCATAATCTAAATTGTTAGTTCAAACTTTTCCAAGCCATAATTTGTTATTTACGAGCTGCACGAGTTTTTTTAATAAAAAGTTCATCCAAAAGTTTATACCTTTTATATCATAAATCATTTATAAAGGCTATAAAACACTTTTATTTGTTAAAGTTTTCCATAAGCGAGGAAAAGAACATTTTAAAGCCCTCAAATTCATTCGACACTACTGAGTTTTCTTAATTCTAAAGTCGTAAAGATACGGAAGTTATTACTTTTACTTTTTCTCATATTTCTGAATATATGAGTTGTTATCACTATAAAATGATTTGATTTTAAGAAGGATAAATGTACTTATGCTAAACTGATATCTAATTAAATCATAAATTAAATATATTTCATGAAATTTCCTAGGGTCAAGTATCCATAACCTTAGGGATATTTGACCCTAAGGTAGGGATACTTGACCCTGTGGGTAGGGTTACTTGACCTACATGCAAAACGTACTTAAATTCTGTTGATAATTTGTATATTAAAGACATTCAGATATTAGGTTTTAATTACTGAATTGAAAACGCCTTTATTATCAAATAATAATATTGAAACTAATATTGAAAATTAAATGATTTTGTTACTATGAAACGCTGCTGTTATATTAACATAATCTAGTTAATAAATTAACTCATTAAGTCATTACATTAAATCTAGTAATTAAATTAAATTAGTTAAAAATTTAATAAAGAATTAAAATATTGATTTAAGTAAATGAAAAAAGTGATCTATAGAACTGGAAACCTAGTGTTGAAGAATTACCGGTTTCGAAAGATTAAAAACAGAATAACATCAAAACGCAAAAAATTCTAAAAAAACGTTATACAGAACAAGAAATTGAGAAGCTAAATAAACTAACTCAGTTCTTCGAATATTTTAAAAAAGGTAAACCTGGAGTTTAGGGTGCGTACTATTTTCTCGTCAATTTTTCTCTGGCGCACTTTTTCTGCCGCCGCCAAACACTGTTTAAGATGCGCAGTAAGTTTTATTTAGGTCTCCTGCGCATTCGATGGCTATGGCACATCAAAACGACGGATAAAGCACGCAATGCCTTTAGCATTGCAAGTGTGCACCGGGCAAATTTTTTTAACTTAAAAAAAGTTAGCTTCGCTTTTTCATTGAGAAACGAATAACCCAGGGAAAGCACGAACACAGGAAAAACACGACGTCTGAGGACGATGAAACGTAGCAAGGGAACCATTGTTTCCAGAAAAAACATCAATTATTCGATATTTGAGAGCCATAATTAGCAACACAGAGAAAGAGAATCATCAAATTCGATGAAGGAAAATCTTGAGAAGAGAAGCGAACGGTTATTGAAAAAAATCGTTTGGTACGCTTGGTAAATGATCAAGATTTCCAAACGAAGTATTATTCAAATTCGTACGCCGACCAATCAAATGGAAGAGAACAATCAGTGTACCAATGGAAATGAGGCGAAATTAAGGACATGTGCCGTAGACCGGTAAACAAATCACTGTCGGCGCATGCGCAAACGACGCCGGTTTTTTAAAATTCGCATCCAAAACAAATGTTCTGGCACTCTCTCTTGGCGATAAACAATTGACGTGCTTCAGGAAATCGAAGTGAGTACGCACCCTAAACTCCAGGTTAACTTTTTTAATTTATCTACCTTTACTACATATTTTTGTGTGAAAATGCTTTTATTATTTATTTTAATTCTCTGACTCATTTCTCAGTTTAAATTCAACCATCATAGAATCTTTTAATTTATTATTACACAGGAAATTAGTACCTCATTAAAGTTCAATACTTTTTGGAGTGCCACAGAAAGTAATCAAATATCAGCCAACTTATTTCTTCAGTGTACATGTAGGGAAAACGAGATGGATACTTGACACTACGTGATTTTCTCAGATTTTAAGATAATCGGTAATTTTTGTGTGACACTGTTATTTGACCTTTGGTCACTTGGTAATTTTGAGGTGATTTTAATTCCAATCTAAAAAGCCATCATAATGGTGTATAGGTAAATATGTTTTGGGGAACCAAAAGTAAATTTTCACTTTTTCATTCCTTAGTGGGTAGGAAGTTTGCTATTGAAGATGTGAATTAAAATATTTCTGAGTTTTAAGCATAATTCTAGCTATAATTTGATTTTCGATGTTATGTAATATTTTAATTCTAATTGGTATAATTTTTAGATTAATTAGAAAAAGTGAAGTTACGGATACTTGACCCTATCAAAACCTATTGCAGCTTTACTGTCGTAACCTACCTAAGAAAATTTTGTGGTTGGAATCAGTTATTTGGTGTGTGGAGTTGTGAGCAATAATGATAACTCAAATATAGAGAATGATTATTTAAAAATTGTTTGCGAGCAACTATTTAATGAATAAATTTATTTTTAATATGATAATTTAATTTCAAATAATTAAAATAATTATTTTAGTAAATTTTTTTAAAAAATGAAAATTTCATTAATCCATTTTTTCCTCGCCTAAGAAAAAAATATTTATTTATTTATTATTTTAATAAAAATCTTTTGCTCGAACTATTTGTAATCGTTTGGTTTCATTTAACGTTTCGCCAGTTCTGTTCAGTTTGTCTTCCTTCCATGATATGAATTTTCTCGTAAAATATATTTTTATTCTTTTGCTTTTATTTTTTAAGGTTAACCTGGAGTTTAGGGTACGTACTGATTCAGTTTCCCTGAAGCACGCCAATTGTTTGTCGCCAAGAGAGATAGAGTGATACAAAATTGGTTTCGGATGAGAATTAAAAATCCGGCGTCGTTTGCGCATGCGCCGACCGTGATTTGTTTACCGGTCTACGGCACATGCCCTTAATTTCGCCTCATTTCCATTGGTACACTGATTGTTCTCTTCCATTTGATTGGTCGGCGTACGAATTTGAATGATACTTCGTTTGGAAATCTTGATCATTTACTAAACGTACCAAACGATTTTTTTCAATAACCGTTCGCTTCTCTTCTCAAGATTTTCCTTCATCGATATTGCTGATTCTCTTTCTCTGTGTTGCTAATTATGGCTTCCAAATATCGAATAAGTGATGTTTTTTCTGGAAACAATGGTTCCCTTGCTACGTTTCATCGTTCTCAGACTTCGTGGTTTTCCTGTGTTCGTGCTTTCTCTGTGTGTTTCGTTTCTCAATGGAAAATTGAAGCTACGAGGGACCCGATTTTCTGAAAGCAAAGCCGCTGATTTTTTTTAAGTTAAAAAAATTTGCCAGGTGCACACTTGCAATGTCGAAGGCATTGCACTCTGCTCTCAATCTCTGGTTCTGACATGCCATAGGCATCGAATGCACAGGAGAGACCTATAAAAATTACTGCGCATGCTAAACAGTGTTTGGCGACGGCAAAGAAAATTGAAGAAAAAATAGTACGCACCCTAAACTCCAGGTTTACCATTAAAAATTTATTATGGTGGAAATTCTAAAATAAATTTCAGCAACAAAAGTATAAAGTTTTTCATTAGCAATTTTGTTTGCTATATTTGCTGTTATGTTTATTCGCTGTATTTACTGTTATGTTTGTTTACTATATTTGCTGTTATGTTTGCTTGCTATATTTGCTGTTATGTTTGTTTGCTATATCTGCTGTTATGTTTGCTTGCTATATTTGCTGTTATGTTTGTTTGCTATGTTATGTTATTATATTTTTTTCTGGACAAAATATTCCGTAATGAATGAATCTGTTTTTGAAATATGAATATCTTCATAGTTGGTTGGCCGCTTTCAATAAAACAATTTGCTTTACAATATGAACTGAAAGAAATTAGATCGAAACAGAAATTTTTATTTGGGAATAAAATATAATGGTGTAATGTATAATTTTAATAGCTTAACTTGCTGGAGTGTTCCTTTAATTTATCTCTGGTTCTTAAAATCCAATATTAGTATTATTTCACTACAGGAATGAAACCTATATATTGACTGAATTCCAGCTTTGTTAGTTTTTGAAATCTGTAACTTTCAGATATGTGAAAAGAGTATTGATGAACATTCTCACATTTTATTTCAGAATCTAAACATTCGTGATTCTTTATAAATTAATACATAGTTATACCAATATGTAGCTCATCACAATTTCTTTCAAAGAGGACCTGCTTTCATTGATGTAATGATATAGCCTGCAACACATTTGAAAATGATATCCATCAATAAGTGACCGGCTAAATTTAACATTATAATTACATTGGCTGGCATACTATCTGCAAATTGTGTGATATAAATGCAGTATGGGAGCCTCGGTCCCGTGTGTGGTGATACGAAGTCAGAAGAAAGGCACGTTTTTCTACTTTATAAATTTAACAGTTAAGACGGCAGACACATTTAAATGGAAAAAAAGTTATAAGAGAAAGAATTAGGAGGACGGCTACTGCCCTCTACATCAAGTCGTATTAAGTCATCGTAGGCAGTTTAGGCATTGAGTTCCGTCACTCGCCATCGCACAACAATGTCTGCCGCTAACCAGAGCAAGATCATGTGACTTCACGTAAGTTGGTAGAGAGAAAGTGGACGAGCGCCTCCTGGCGGGATACCACATAAATGACTAGAAGACTTGTGCCCGACTAAGAAGGGATTTTAGCTTTCCAACAATATCTCAGATCTGATTGTCACAAATGTTCTAACGAAACTAGTTGATGAAAATCTCATGCAGATTGCCAGAGTGCTCAGGAAATTAAAAAAGCATGCAGAACAGACCAAATCAGTTGAATCAATTGACACTAAATTCCTTTTGCAAAATATTTAATTATTCAATTCCAAAATTCCAAGTACGAAAACGAAAGAAACCTTTAACGAAAAAGAAAATAAAGATATCTGAGAATTGGAAAAATAAATTAATTCTATTGAATTCTGTTTAATGTCTCTTGGCTTTGTCTCTCCTTCCATAGTGCAAATCTCTCTCTTGCTAACCTTCGTTTCCTTGCAGTGAGATCTTCTCTACGCATATTGTTTACCAACAATCTTTCTCTTTCAAAGATAAGCGAAATTCACTTCTTTACTCTCGCCCCTGTTTCTAAGAAAAACCCCATTGGCACCCTCTCCCCTGGAATTCTAAGAAAAAATCATCGCTGCGGATGTGGCGTCTGGTCCGGTGAGTCGTAGCCACGCCCACATTCCTGAGGCGTTAGAGGCCTTGTCACCGCGTTTATATTATAGAATATCGTTCAAAACGTTCTTTATGGCAGAACATTGGACCAGAAGTCCCAAGTTTGGCGCATAGTTAATTCCTGGGTAAGATGTGCTTGAAAAGAAGGGGTGTTTCAAAAGTTTACTACAGGATTGAGTTTACTACGATCTTCAAATTAATTACTAATTAAATCAAATTTTAAAGCATTTACTAATTAACTTCGGAGCATAATATTGTACAAAAACGATTTTTGCACCAATTAAAAATTCCAAAAATTAGTGCTTCAGTGACGCCAGCTTTTTTGGTGCAGTTTTTTTTTATTTTAATAATTTTTTGGAAATTTATTACGTTGAAGCTGATGGAATGAATTTCAACTATTCATTCGGTATTGAAATGCTCAGTAGTCTGTTTGATTGAAGAGCCGCATTTCAGAATATAACTTTGAATTAAATCGTTAGTAAATTTACATTTCAAAATATAAATTTACATTTATACAAAAAGGCGATAACAATTTTATCAATTCATTCAACATAACAAGTATAATCTGATCAACAATTTTATATGAAATTATTAACTACACAAAAAGACAGAGAGGAAGAGAGTGCAGAATTATTATTAATAGAAATAATGACATTTTATCATTAAATCTTTTATTTCCTATATAGTTTCAAAGGTGTATATCTTTGAAGAGAAAAATGTGAATTTGATAAAGAGCATTTCGTCTATTGTTTTCAATAGCAGTGCACGATGAAAACGGAATACGGTAATAATTAAGTGGAAATAGAGATAATTCTAACAGACAGGGGAAAAAAATTTCTATGCTGAAAACTGACTAGAATATGATAAAGGAAGAAGAGCAACTGACATCTAAAGAATTGCTGTGCTTTTATTGAAATTGTATCTAAATATTATCTATCTCATTACTTATTTTGAGGTACAAGGTATAAGTGATGTTCTACAGCCGATCAACTGGACATAAATTGGTGAAATAATCACTAATATATTAATTACGCAATTTCTCTGAGAAGCTTTAAGTTTAGTCAGATAATTGTCTTACGTCAAAGTTGAAAGATAAATGCGGAATTCGAATAATTGTTTCCCTGGAGACAAATAAGTGCTTTAACTGGTTCATTAGACAAATATCGGTCAATATCGTCACCAGTTTGTTGATATTTTTCTGCTCGTGACGTTGATTAATAATATTAGCTGGATAAGCAATCAATTCAGACTCAAAGTTTGGGTGACGGTTTAATTTCGAAAATTCAAAATGGCGCAATGGTGTCAGGGGATATTGTATATTGACAAACTTGGAAACTTAAACTAACAGAAGAAGTTACTGATTTTAGAAAATGAGAATAATGTATTAGCTAGAATAATTGTCACAAATGCTAAATACTTTCGACTTAAATTGATAATGTTGAGAATTTTATGCAGCAAATCAATGTTTAGAAGTGTTCAAATAACTAACAGCAAGGAAATGAATTTAAAAGATCTTAAAGCGCCTATTCATACCATCAATGATATTATTCATTTATTTTTAAAAGTAAAATTTATCTTTTACGTTCGATCATTATCATATTCGAAATTTACCTTTTATGTTGAACCTTCTGTGAAACTGTAGTGTCTGTATCTATAAGCTCAACATCAAATATTATCTTTAAGTCGCTAAGAATAACCAATCAAATGAATGCAAGAAATCTTTTATTTCCATTGTGTGGTTACAAAGAAGTTTCTACTTACCTCAGTGTGTATTCAAACTCTTTAAGCCCTATAAGAATAGCAAGACCTATTCTATAGGTGGGGAACCCACGCCTTAACTTTTCAATCCCGAGGCTACATTTTTTTCTAGTCTCTTTAAAACCGGGCCTTTTTGGAAGGATACGACATGAATTGGACTCTCCCAACCTGGGTTGTCATTTGCTACACCACCCCACCCCTGCTATTACCTTCCCTTAAGGCGCACGGAAATGGGCTGTGGTTGGCAAGGATAATTGGACTCCCTATCACGCTTATCTCCTAAGCGATCTGAGAGACTCACCTCCCCTCAAAAGAAGCCAACCTTTTCAGACTGTCCCTGTTAAGAGGAAATTTGTAGACCTCCCGGGGCCGCCTGGCTTGGTGTGAGAGGGTCAAGAACGTGTGTTGCCTTACCAGTTATTTACAATTTGCATTGGAGTAATAGACTTGCCAGCAATTTAATAATAATTACAGAACAATAAACTGTAATATTCTGTTCGTACGGGCTTTGGCCCTGCTGACGAAGCCTAATGAGGCCATTTCAGTGCGAAAAGTTTCCCATCCTTGGGACCTATTTTTTTGCTTCATTGAAGCAAACTTTTTCGTTGTGAACACTGACCACAAGAAGTGCTTGATAAGAAGGCAATGGTTTATCGACAACGGCCAAACAAAAAAACTCATACTATATAGTATGTATTCTTAATGTATATTTCTGTAGCTTAGTATTATTGATTTTAAGATATTCCGTGAGTCATTTATAAATGGTTTTATCGTCCATTTACCAATGAACTTTTAATTTATGAAAATCTCCACAAAAAATATTTAAGAGACTTTCGATCCATTAAGGCTAAAGCAGTTAAAGTCCTTTAAGTTTATTCCAAGGGAAAAAAGACACCACGGAAACTTTTTATAGTAACAATAACTCCCCAAATACTTAATTACATTTAACCAATAAACGGGTTGAGTCGAAATCGCATCCCATTTAAGCAGCACTTCACGATAAATGCGCTTAATCCTTGTAATAGCTTGAATGCCATAAAAAGAAAAACTGCTCCAATTCGGTTATATTGCTATAACCCTAAAGTGGTTTACTTTCAAATTATTGATTTCAATTTCGCCGGAAAAATAAAGAACATTCACAGAAACGGGTCAATTAATGGACAATATTACATTTCTGAACGCATTGAGGAAGTATAAACTGTCTCTACAACGGAAAGTATAATGAAATCGTGAATTCCTTTTATGATTATTGAAGAATGAAGTTTGGATAACCAATCTGATTACTTGTAGATTACAGCAATATTATAATTACTATCCAGGAAAACGAAGCTGCTTCGTTTCGAAAGATTTTATGTTTTAGAAATAAAAATTATAAGAGTGTAATTTGACGATTATCATTCTTGTAAAGTCTTTTTACCAAACATTACATACCAGATTTATTGGACATCTTCTAAAGATTTCTGTTAGCATTTTTAAAGTCTACCAAATGCGCTTCGGTTTTTTAAGTGAAATTTCTGCAATTGTTATTAAAGGACTTTTTAAATTTCTTACATGCACTGATCATATTTTAAGGGTGAAAGTTTTAAATTTACAAAAGAAATGATTTTTTAATACAGTGTTGGAGTTGTTGGTGTGTGGTACAATTGCGAAGGGACTTCATATGGAGTACGCCCTGTCGCTTTTACACCACTTTCTCAAATTTTCACCCATTTTCCTTATTTTATTACTTTAATGGTTCTTGAGCCACAATAGAGAGAAATGGAGGAAAGAAATTACAGATAAAATATAAAAAGAAAGAACGTATTCGGCATATATTCAATAAGCAAGTATCTCCCATTGAAAGACACCAGTTTTTCTTCGATCGTGAGTTGGTCATCAGTTGTATAAATTCATTGAAAGACTCGAAAAATGTCTCTCGCCGTAGCTAAATTATCAGTTTATCTGTGTTTGTCTCTCTTCAGGAAGCACAATAAATTTCCTTGGCGTACTTGCATAGATGGAGTAATGAGTGGCGCGAAAACAAAAACAAAAAACGCTTAGAATTGAGGGTGGAAGTCAGACTTAATGAATCGGTTAGGCACATTGTACTAGGGGGATTCTTATTAAGTTAGACGGGGGAAGAGGAAACAGTCGCAAATTCACAGTAAGATAAAAGTTTATTGGCGTACCTTATACCTCAGCCCTTCCAATTAAGGGTAAATCTGAATCAACGTAATCCCAATACTTCACTTCATTTTTAATGTATTATTTTACATCAGAGATATTCAACTGTGATTTTTATGAGAAAGAAAAAGATCAAATGAATTATTTATTAAATCTTAGACAAGAAGTATTCATTTTGTTAATTAAAGGCTAACGACATGATTTTAGCACGTTCTGCATATTCACAATATCGATATTGGGAAATGTCCATATCCTCTGTTGTCGTACAGGGTAGAGTGGGGTATAACCGGGTACCTTTATTCTGTCGCTTTTAGTTCTCCTGTCTGGTGGACAGATTCTGAATTATACTCAACTAGTCGAGAAGAATGATAGGTCATAGTGGCCGTGTTGTTGCCGTTGAATTCACTGCGTCTGTGAAAGTTTATTTGTTTTAAGACGTCATCTCTCTAATGTTCGTTTGTTTTAAAACGATCCGTACTTAATAATAGTTACAGTTATAAAAACTATTTTTATTTATAACTGTATTTAGTTTATGATAACTTTACTAAGGATTTATACCCTATCAAAAAATAAGTACAATATTTGCATGGTTCTATTTCGGTAGAGACAGTATTGATGATTCTTCAGTTAAAGACTATAAAACACACCAGACGTTAATTGTTTATATTTTAATGATGGAAATTTAGTTTTTATAATTTCCCATTAAGTTAACATGGGTACCCTGTTTTACCCCACTAGTGAGGTAAAACGGGGAGGTTTGATTTTTTTTATAAAAAAAATCACTGGTGAAAAGGTAATGAAACTATGGCTTTTCTGGTATAATATATTGTCCTCTGTGAAGCAATGAATATTTTAATAAAATATGACAAGATGCATGTCCAATAGTTTAACGCCAACATACCTTCGACTCTTAGGTCCCCTGTTTTACCCACTTGCCCCCACTCGACAATGTAAAGTTATTATATACTCCAAATCAATAATGAAAAAACATGAAAAAAAACGAAGCGAACATTTAGACAATTTGTGTTATTAATTCACATGGCAAGAAGAACGATTTGTGTATTGAAAACTTGCCTTAAGAAACCACATCTAGAATCGTCAGCAAATTTAAAATCACAGCTTTTGTCCCCATTTAGGCTAGAAGTGTTATTTTCTACAAATTCCACGACAACTTATCATTTGACTGATATCAATAGTTCCAGTAGTTTTCGGAAAAGGATTGTTGAATTCCATATTACATAGCTTAAGATTATGTTAGTGGTTTCATTGCGTAACACATACTGATACTCATTTACCCATGTGATGATGTTTGTGAAGATGGAATTTTGTAATCAATTTTTAACTGTATTTCTGATGCGCCAGAATTATGAAAGTTCGTGCACTTGGTGTATTCTTGATGACAACAGACTATAAAAAAGTGAAATTTAGACGACTTGTGTTATTAATTCACTTGGCAAAAAGAAGGATTTGGGTATTTAGAACTTGCCTTAAAAAAACTTCAATTAGCATTGACAGCTATCTTAAAATAACACCTATTGCTTCCATTTACGCTAGGAGTGTTATTTTCTACTAATTCCATGACGCTCAACAACTTATCATTTGACTGATATCAATAGTTCCAGTAGTTTCCGGAAAAGAATTGTTGAGTTCCATGTTACATGGCTTAAGATTGTGTTAGTGGTTTCTTTGCGTAAGGCATACTGATACTCATTTACCCATGCGATGATGTTTGTGAAGATGGAATTTTGAAATCAATTTTTAACTCTATTTCTGATGTGCCAGAATTCTGAAAGTTTGTGCATTTGTGTATTCTTGATGGCAATAGACTATAAAAAGTGGGAATTTAGACGATTTGTGTTATTCATTCACCTGGTAAGAAGAAGAAGAACTTGTCCTTAATAAACATCAATTAGCATTGACAGCAAAATTAAATCACAGCTTTTGTTTCCATTTAGGCTAGGAGTGTTATTTTCTACTAAATCTGTGACGCTCGACAACTTATCATTTGACTGATATCAATCGTTCCACTAGTTTTCGGAAAAGGATTGTTGTGTTCCACCTAGATCGCTAGAGACGGTGTGAGTGGTTTAATTGCGTATTCCATAGTCATTTTCCCATGTGATGATGTTCGTGAGGATGGAATTTTGTAATGAATTTTTCACTTTATTTCTGATGTGCCAGAATTCTGAAAGTTTGTGCACTTGTGTGTTCTTGATGACAATAGACTATATTGCTATTTTCGGAAGTTAATTTTCAATTAATCGATAGATTTCATTAAATTTGAGTCTACGTGCTTTGTAGTAATGTGAGAAAAATGGATTATAAGATCCCATAATAATTATAATAATGAATTTTACATTAAAGTACAAAAGTGTGTGAAAATTGCAAAGTAACTAAAATAAAAATGTTTCTGCTTTTTAGTGCATAATTAAAAGTGGGTTTCTCAAAACTATTTTATTAAATTTTAATAAATGTACCCATATTCGAAGCAAATTAATTGGTTGTATATCTTAAATGCTTTCCGCCCTGCTACATATTATAATGTAGAAAGTTAATTTTTTAGAAAATAATTTTAAGAAGTTGATATTTTTCCTGTTCATTCAAGAATAAAATATCATTTAAAAATATCTCTCAAAATTCACAATTATTATAATTTTCAATATTTTCCAGAAAATATAAAATTTAGATGCATTATATAGAAAAGCATGAGAAGAAAACAAGTTCATTTTTCTATTTCTGAAACTATTTTATTACCCTTATTAGGTTTCAACTCGAAATAAAACTTATGCTTTATGTAACGAAAGAAATTAATTCTTTATCATTTATATATATATATATATATATATATATATATATATATATATATATAT
>BGPR01001086.1:259705-286959 GCA_013235015.1 Araneus ventricosus | reverse complement strand
TATATATATATATATATATATATATATATATATATATATATATATATATATATATATAGGATTTAGTAATTCGTAGTACATTCGTAGTAATTAGTTAAATGTTTGTTCCGACTATACATTTTTAATTAAATTTTATATCTTGAATGGAACTTGCATGTTATTACTTATAGCTAAAGAGTTCCTTCCCTTATTTATTTCAGACAGACTTTATATCTCTGTAAATAAAAGACATCGACTTCAATCATAGGAAAGGTAATTGAATTTCCGAACTGATGTACAAAAATTTGAATTTACCCGGCACCAAGACATTCAATAGACACTAATAACTAAATTCAAATTGTATTTTGCTCAATCGTAGGGGTATTTTAAATATCTACATCTGTTAATGAACAACATACTTTACTAATTATTCTCTTTTACATTCTTTGACTTTAAGATGCATTTTCAAAATATGCGCATTAATTCAAAATTTTCACATTTTAAATTTACTTCTTTTGTGTACATATTAACATTTGCTTAATTAACTTGATGTAGCATTTCTATTTACTTAAAAATAAAAATTATGTTAAAGTAAGCGAAATTTGTTATAGTATTTCCATATTCAGTTTTCAGTTTAACAAAGATAAAATATTTCATTCCTGTAGAAATTGAAATGATGGCATCTAAAGTATTAATTAGCTTATTTTCAATGTAATGATTTTCATTTGGTACTCTGGAGGGAATAATGAATTCTGGAACTAATTTTGATTTTAACAAAATAATTAGAATACATTTGAGCGACACTGATTTTGCTTCCGTAGAACCTGATAAATAGAAGGGAACTAGAAAAATAATTACAATTTATTTTGCATGCAAATGACAGACATGAAATAAAATGCTTTCGGTATAAACTATATCAAGAAGATCATAAAAATATTTTAACAGTGGAATTGTGTATTAAAATTTGAAATTATGAACGAGGTCTGAAGAGTAGTGAAAAATGTCTTTCCCTGAGTTATACAATAGGATTATCGTTGTTTAAAATGGTGGGGCAAATATACTGTACTACATTTCTTAACTCAAGTATTATTTTCAAAGCTAAAAGCTTCCTACATACATAATTCATGATATATTATCAAAACTCATGTCATCAATTAGGTCGTCTTTTCAAAAATATATTGAAATAAATCAATAATACCAATGTTTCTTTTGTTTCTAAGCAATGTTTGCTTAAAAAAGACATTACTTAACCGTTTGACTGGGATTTTTTTAAATATATTTTTCATCGATTTTTCAATACGAATAAAGATAGTCGCCAAATATACCAAATTCATTGATTGATTTTTTTTCTCCGACTGGATTTGAAACTAAAGTCTAGAGCATAGTAGTCCCATAACCAAAAGACATTACATTTTTATGCATTAAACATGGTTATTGTTAGTTTTTGCAAACACTTATTAAATTTTTTTCAACACTTCATTAATATTATTGTAAAAAACTGCTTAACAATAGATCAAAACTATCGAACTAACAATCAGAGAAGAAAAGTCTTCAGTAAACAATAGCTTTTGGAGGGAAAATAGCTAGTGATAGAAAATAGCCCCTTTAGATGCCATCTCTGACTTAATTTTGAATTAATTTTAATTTTCTTTTAGTTTTTAGTTTTTTCTTGATAATTTTGTTCTTGGTTCTACTTGTCGCTTCGATTTCTTAATTCTCTCAATATCAATTTCTATGTAGTATTCATTAAAAATCTCTGGTTCAAATTTTACATTAAGATTTTTAAATACAGGTATCAGCCCTATATCGCCTGATTTCAATAATAAAACTGCTATCTTAGTACCTAATAACAGTGTTTGGAGCGAGCGAAATTTTCTTTAGGTAAAATATTTCGTAAGTAGAGAAAGTTGCCAGATAGGTCTAAAATAATAATAAATAAATAAATAAATAAAACTTAATTCTACATTTAAAAAGTAAATTCTAGATTCGCATTGTTAAAGAGTAAAGAAATAGTAACTATTCTAAATTACAATCCTAAGGCTTTGTTTCGGTTTCGAAAATTTCACTTCTGGTTCATAATTTGGGAAATAACTTTGCTTCTAACTATCGAAGAAACTAAAAGAAACCATTTTGGGAATCCTAAATTCATGGGCTTTAATTGAAAATAAAAATTAAAAAAATCCATGAAAACTGTGATGTTAGGGTAGGCACATACTTTAACACACTTAAGTCTAACTTACAAACTTATATTAATGATTAAGCTCAAAGCATAAGTTCTGAATTAATTTAGAAGCTAAATCTGTTCTAGGGAATAAATTATATAAAAGAAAAAAGTCCTTTGCAAATTTGGGCCCGAACTAGACTGCATCCATCAAAACCAGAGTTGGCTCTTTAAAAATAATTCAATCTTGCTTATAAATTGTTCAACTCCATAAACTTACCGAATTAATCTCCCAAAGGTATTCTCTTGACACCAAAACGCAGAGAATAACACAAAGATATTTTCGGCGTACTAAAATCCTTTTCATATCTAGGATGCTCTAATAATGGATTTGGTGTGTTTATTATTGCTGTAAGGATCAGAATGTAAGCCGCACACAATCTATGGAAATATTTCCAGATACATCGGATTAATTTAAATAAGATTATTCACTATAAAAGCCTTTTAAAATAAACCCTGGTGTCGGATACAGTCTCCAGAAGAGGCTTTTATGGAACGCAACAGGTGGTAGAAACATGATAGCAGTCCCTAGAGGAGTGGTGTCAAGATCGTTTCCATAAACCTAGAACAACCCTATGTAAACACAACAATGTACTAGTATAATAGATGCCACGTCGTTTTGGGTGTTGTTACATAATGTTCAGCATTGAGTTTAAGACAGGAATAACATGTTATATATAATTAACTGTTTCATGCAGATTTAGCTCCTTAAGTTGGAAATATCGCAAATGTATGATAGAATATGGACAGAATTTCTTGAGATATTAATATATGAAGAAATTGTTTAGGTAATATTTTAGTGAAACTTTCGCACCTAATTGATTTTAGTGCCATATAAATATTAAAAATGATACGATATTAGAATATAAGTTACTATCCATTAGAAAAGGAGTAAATTAAATCTGAAGCACCATTTTTAAAACTATTCTATAACTGAGATTTGTAGCTTTCTTCGGAATGCTTTATAGTAATAAAAGGTTGTACAAATTAATTGATTCTTATGTAAAAATGCAAAATATAAACTATATAGAAAATATAATTTTAAATATATCTATATATATATATATATATTATGTGTTTTATTAAAAGCGTTGACTTCTGGTAAGGATAAAAAGAGACACTGAATACTTAATGTTCAATGAATAGTATGGGTATTTTATTGAATGATATATTTATTGTTTTAGTGCAATATATTGCTGTATTACATATTTTTTATCTTGAATTTTTGTCCTTTCTTTATAGTTATGTTTTATTGTTAGGGTTAGTGTATGATTATTCTTTCTAAATTGTTTCATTTTAGGATAAATTACCCTGTTTGTTTCTTCAACAACTTTAGTAACAGGGATGGTTTGTACAGCAAAATTAATTTAACCTGGCTAAAGCTTGTCCACAGCCAAGCTGCTATATTAATTGCTGAAAACTCCATATACTTGGATTGCCTTTTTCAATACTTTTAATAACAACAAAGTTTTTTTTACATGTTGACATATAAATGTTTAAACTTAATTTTATGTTCTTGGTATCTACAGTATTTTCAATTCTTTAGATTTGTTTTAAATTTGGTTGTATTGTTCAAATAATGACTTTTTAGTATAGAATTTGCTTTTTGATGTGTCTTGTTTACTTTGTTTCTGTATGCTCATATATAATAAGTTATATTTCAATACATATATATATATATATATATATTGATAATATATTTTAAATTACTATTTAGTAAAGCAGGAGTAAAATAAATATGAAACAATACTTTTGAAACTATTCTATAACTGTTTGTATTGTCATATATATTAATATTTATAGAATGCTCTACAAAATAATAAATATTTACGTAAACATTCAATCAACATTCAACATTCATAGGAATGTAAGTCCACATTTTAAAATGGCACTGTGATTATTTTGCGCTTGTTTCTCAAAATATTCATTAGAAAATTTCAATATATATTACACGCACATTCAGGGTTTCTTTTAAGTGAAAATCATGAAGGAAAATTTTTAACTGAGAACGTTAAAAAAAATAAAAAATTTATTAGATAAAAGATGGGATTTTATTAACGCATTTTTAACCACCAGATTTTGTAGAATCTGGTGCGTGATTGGCAGATTTCCTCAATAGTGAATAAGAAAGAACCAACAGACGGTATATAAAGTTTACGGTACACAACTCATGGGAGTCAAAAGACATTGCATGATATCTGATATCGACAATCTATTGCTTCGAAAATCGTCCGGTGCATGTACTGTGCTAGCAATCCAACAACGAGGATAAAGCAATCCAACAACGAGGATAAAGCAATCCAACAAAGCGGATAAAGCAATCCAACAAAGAGGATAAAGTAATCCAACAACGAGTATAAAGCAATCCGACAATGAGGATAAAGCAATCCAACAAAGAGGATGGCAAATTACGCTTTATTCACGAATATTCCGGAAAACTCGAAGCACAGGAAAAAAAAACGAAAATATATACTTTTATAAATGAGCAACGTAAAGCGCATATCAGACGGACATCTTATCGTGATCTGTTTCTGTGGACACTAAGGTAATGCCACTCGCCAAAAAAGTTTGTAACACGTGACGCATTGAGGCAACCGGTGAGACAGGATTTCGGTCATGGTTGGGAGTGCATTCAAAATCAGGTAACCCTGAATGCCAGCTTCACTTTTGATTATTTTATCGCCCTTTTTGCAGCTGTTAACATTTTTTGGGCTTTTTGGTGTTTTCTGCACGTTGCTGTTTGTGTCTCTTCTTGCGACCGCGGTTGTTTGTTTCTCCGCTTGTTTGGATTTTGTTGTTCGGTTAAGCGGATTTCTATGTATTTTCACTTTTGGCGCCGATCGCGGCATTCTTGGCGAACTACGTCACCGTAAAAGTCACACACGATTGGTTTGAAATTCCATTGCCGACGATTTTCCGTCATCATCGAGTGCACTTTCAAGCCGGTTGAATACAGTCCACGTTTCCCGTCATCTTGGCTGACCGGTCACGTGCTACAAATTTTTTTGGCGAATAGCATTACCCTCAACAGACCACGATAAGCTGTCCATGGGATATATGCTTAATCAGACAGCAAATCACTAATAATAATAGTAACAGCACTTTCAATAGCACTAAGCGTATATCAGTGCACCAGCTTACAATGTGGAAAGTCGCAGAAGATCGGGCATGCGTAAACAGGATATTGGAGCCGTGAAGTGGCTCTGTTGTGGATGTGTACATTGCATAAAACAGTAGATCCAGTTAGAAGGGTAGTTGCTATGTGGCATGAAGTGGGGAGTGTCAGAAAAATGCATCTGAATATTATCACAGATTACGCGAGGTCTGTGCGTTACCATATAGGACGGTTGCACGATGGGTCAGAGCGTTTCGCGCGGGACAGAATGAGACTGCAGATTTGCACCGCACAGGTCAGCCGTCCCCCAGATAGCATGTACGTTTGCAGCAAGTTTGATTTTTGCTTGATATTAGCTTGTCATGACAAACTTGCCGCGTCAAACTTAATGCAAAACTGGCAAAACGCTTGCAAAACGAGTTTGCCACAAGTTCGCCGTGAGAAGTAGCGCCACCCCTCCTTGCAATGCAAGTTTGTTGTGAGTTTGCAAAACAAGCTTCCTGCAAAGATGCCAAGATAGCACAATAAAGAGATAATTATCTTTGTCTATGTTTTATAAAACATCCAATTTTTAATAGACCGCCCTTCTTTTTATTATTTCAACAAATCAATGATAATTTGTGAAAAAACTAACTTTTTTATAAAAAAAAATTTGAAACATTTTCCATCTTTTTACTAAATATAGAACTCGCACTTTAAAGAAAACTATACTATACGAAACTAACTATACGAAATACTATAAAACTATACGAAATCAGAAATATGTTCATTTTAAATCACACCTTGACACGTCAAAGAAACTTCACATTGAAAATATGTTCTTTTAAGTTCTTTTCTCGAACATATTTCAGATCCATTTGTTCCTCCAGCCACCTTCCCCACTTTACTTCTTACGAGGTCTCCTATATTCTGCCAAATGCGAATCTCAATTCCCGAAGGAAATTTGGTATTTTCATGTCAAAGAAGAATAAAACAAGAGATCGAACTTTTCATGAAACCAAATCAGGAAACGGAAAAATGTTTTGAAAGAAAAGAGGATGTATATATTTGCAGAAAATATAATGATAAATGTATAAAAGCATTGCGTCGGTCATTTCCCTATTTTTAGGCTGGTTGAATAAGTAGCACACCTTTAAAGAACGGTGTAAAAGCCACCGTCAGTATTAATTAACTCTTGTAATTTCCTGGATCTATTTGATTTGTTCGATGCATAGTAGAAGTCAACAAAGAAGATTCCCCTCTCTTTTGCACGAATGAAACTAATGTGCTGGGTATTGTGCATCATCATGAACTGATAGGTATTCTCCCGTTTGGTTGGAACTTTGGTTGTATCTCCTTATGATTCTTCTGGAGATTTCCAACGTACTTAGCTTGCTTATTTGGAACACCACAGAACATAAGCTTTCCTCTGACGATTCCCACATACGCAAATTTAATTTTGTCCAACGAGTACCTCAATAGGATCAAGGTAGTTGCCCGAGATCATAAGGGATACTGTAGTACCATTCTTTCTCCGTTGGATCTTTGACCAATAAAATAAAACTACGAACGACTAGAATGACGTAACGAATTTGTCCAATCAATGAAAGTACTCTGTTCGAATGATACTGATGACAGGAAAGGTCAGGAACATTTGTCTCGGGGAAAGCGAATTAACTCTTTAGGCTCGAGGCGACTTTTTTTCTCCTAGCCCCTTCAAAACCGGCAGTTTTTATAAGACAGTGACAAGAATTGGACTCTCCCAACATGGGTGGTCAGTTACTCACCACTCCACCTCCTGCTATAACCTTCCCTTAAGGCACAGGGAAATGGGCTGTGGTTGGCAAGGATAATTGGACTCCCTACCTCTATCATCTCCTAATCGATCTCAGAACCTCACCTCCCCTCAAAAGAAGCCAACCGCCTCAGACCGGCCTTCATCGATGTTAAGGGGAATTGTTTAGACCCCCCGGGACCGCCTCGCTCGGTGTCAGAGGGTTAAACCAGTGGGAGTGCACAACTCTAGACTTTCTATTATACATTCTAATAAATATGTCTTTTCCCCGCAAGAAAATTACTGACCTTGGAAAAACAGAGACTAAAGTATGTACTCATATAGGCCCTCCAAATCCGAGATCGAACCAGAAGGAATGGAGACAGCACAAGTAGGAGTCTTCCCACATTTTTTCCGATTTCGGAGCTTAGCGAACCATACTTTCTCTTGGTACTTCGTATACGAAAAAGTGAGAATCTATGTGGACCAAATCGTACTACAAAGCCTGTTAAGGGTTCCAAGTCATTCGTAGAAATTTCATCTCATACAGCAGAAAAAGTACAAGATTTTTCATGGTTACTTAGTTATGAATGCATTTTCGATTGCTTCATAAAATGTTTGCTTGGCTATCGAAACTGGTGTGAAATGTTTGAAGTTTCAATAAACTGGTCCTTGAATTGGACGGGAAATTATTTCTTTTGAAATTTTCATCTGCTCCGTATGCTAAAAATCCTCATTAAGTAGCACTGAAATCATTAATTAAAATCATTAAAAATCCGCAATTAAATCATTAAAATCCGCATTGAAATCGTTAGACTGCAGGGAAATTGCTGAAAGAAAAAAGTCAGCATCAGAGAATATAAAAGTAAAGTTATTTTGGAGCTACAAAAATCGATACTACAAATGGAAAAGGAAAGCACCGATTTGGTTTAAATATGTGTTAAAAAATAAATCATATTTATTTTATTTTCAACATCAGAGTAAGAGGAACATATATAATCAATTTATAATTTGACTAGCAAAATTTCGAGTACTAACAAATCAAAGTATCCCAAGGTAAGTTAGAAATCCTTATGATTTAAAATTATAAAAGAAGAACAGATACAGAGATAATAAATCTAGCATATGCGCTATAACCATCAGCATGTATTTCTGACTCCATAAATCATTAGATGATAATGGATAGCAATAAACTAATAAAATTCAGCAATAAAATCAACTTGAAAAGAAATAAGATAATCAAAGCTAGACTGTACAATTCGATGCGATATTTCCCTGGATCATTACCCACAAATGAGAGTATATAAGTAAGGGGTCTATTCTGGTACCCCCAGTTGGGTTTGGTGACGTCACTTTTTCCGCACGTTAACAACGGGAAAGTGACGTCTCCCAACCCAACCGGGGGTACCAGAATAGACCACTTAAACAAGATTGGGAGCCTTCTGGCTGGGTTCAGTTAAAACTGCAAGATGACTTCAGTAGCAGCAGTAAAACTGGAACTGCATGACGGAACACTTCAGCAGCCGCAGGAAGCCGAGTCACCGAACTGGAACATCGATAACATCTGAAGACTGGCTCTGCCTGTTGAAGAACTAGAACTCAAAACTCAAAATGAACTACTCGTTGTATAGAGCATGTAAACAATCAACAAGAAAAAATGTAGCAAATTTATTTTTTTAAAGTTTTTTAAAAAGGAAGCAAAATTTCAAACTAGAACAAGAAAAAATATTTTAATTGGCATACAATAAAATTAAAAAAAACAAAAGAATTTTTCTGTTGAAAGAAATAAAGTTAGAAAAAATTACGAAAATGTTTATGAAGCGCGCAATTGCAGCAGCTAAACAAAAAAACAGAGAACAATAGACAGATAATAATCAAACAAATATAGCCAAAAGTAAAAAATGAAGGTAATAAAAGCAATCCTAGAGTAATTCGAAGGTAACGAAAAGCAGAAAACAAGACAAGGAACCCATTCAAGTTCACTTTTTCAAGGGCTAAGAACTGTTCGAAATGGATTCAAAAGAATATTTGGGAAATTTTCTGTAAGAAGCAAGCCTTAAGCTAAACAAATCTTCTCAATCCCGAACTCCCCAAACACAAATTCCAAGGAGGCTAATCCACAACATCAAACATCAAACGAAAAAGGAAACTACAACACACAAGCATCAAAAACAATAAGTTAATCAAAATATTAGCTATCAAGCTTAATTAATAAGCTTTCATAATATAAAATCAAAGAACTTACCCCATGATGAAAAATGCCAGAGAATAAAAGTTACCCCACGCTATCCAGAAAAGTTATACGTTAAACACTAGTCCCCCTGGCGCCATCTATATTCTCAGAAGAGGAAGAGAAAGGCAGAAAAAGAAGAAAAGGCTGAGACAGGAATCTCCTTTTTCTAGTAGGGGAAAGAAACCAATTCAGACATATTAAGAGAGAAAAAAACTCGTTGTATAGCCATTATTGCTGGGGTCGAGGAAGTTTAAATACAAGATTACCAGATATCATTTGACTTTAATTCTTATAGAAAGGGACGTCCTCTCAACGGCCGCCATAGCGCTATAGACAACTTATCTTGCATTTCATAATATTTATTTTTCACAACTAGGATAAGGATCACAGCTAATATTTAAATTAGAAATAATGCAATCTATGCTATGAAAATAGTTAGTACATGAAATATCGAATTTAAGATAAGTCATTGATGACTAAGTCACACACAGTTTAAAATTATGTGTAGTATTGTAGAAACAAAAAGTTTGTATGAATAGAAATGTGAGCGCTGATTTGCCTAAAATAATTAAATTCAAAACTTCATATCTCGGTCAGTTTCGTCGCATAATAGTTAAACTATTTTATTTAAAATGTTAATGTTTCAAGAATATTTCGCTAAATATTGTAGAAGCAAAAAGGCTGCATGAATAGAAATGTGAGCTCTGATTTGTCTAAAATAATCCCTTTTAGCACAAGATAATCTAGGATATCTCCAATTAGTTCCTACGATATTCTGAATGCCGCGCAACATCGTAAAGATATCGTATGGATATTGTACGGCATCTTGTGCTAATAGGGATGAAAATAAAAATTTAATATCTCGTTCAGTTTGAGTCGCATAATAACAGAACTATTTTATTTAAAATTTTAATGTCTCAGGAATATTTCGCTAAATATTGTAGAAGCAAAAAGGCTGTATTAATAGAAATGTGAGCTCTGATTTGTCTAAAATAATCCCTTTTAGCACAAGATAATCTAAGATATCTCCAACTAGTTCCTACGATATTCTGAATGCCGCGCAACATTGTAAAGATATCGTATGGATATTGTAGGGCATCTTGTGCTATTAGGGATGAAAATAAAAATTTAATATCGCGTTCAGTTTGGGTCGCATAATAATAGAACTATTTTATTTAAAATTTTAATGTTTGAAGAATATTTCGCTAAATATTACTGATAGGACTGTGGAACCTTTTCAAAATTTAGAGTTCGTAATTTTTGATAAATATATTTATTAACTGAAACAACATAAAATATATTTATTCACGTCGTTTAGTACAATTTTCCAGTTGGAAGAGTATGCCTAAATCTAACGTCTTAGAAATTGGGCCATGATAAAAATGGACACAATGTATATTAAAACTAAATATAATACTTCACAATATACGAAATTTTCCCAAATGTTGAATATAGATACTAGATATACCGGTTAATAATGCAGATTTTTTTCTAGAAATGGCATGGTGTAGATGCGCAGTCTGACGCATGAAATTTGATCGTAGTGAGAACAAGCTTCAGAATTGCAGGCGTCAAATATTCTAAAGGTGTACACAGGATTGACATTCGTTCGCAAAATGTTCCCGACGTTCGTGCCAAAAATTATTTTGCGGGAAATATTTGAGAGAAATGTTATTTTTTTACTTTATTGTGACAAAATGTTTATCTCAATGTTACCGCGTACTGCGGGATTCATATGATGAACACGGACTATCTCAAGACTAGTGTGAATGCTTTTTAAAATGGTTTAGGAAACGGCTAGGAAAATAAGAGAATTCTGCGTATGTGTGAGGTCAGGCGAGTGGAGTGTATCATGAGTTTCTGAAATCAAGTGAAACTGTAAATAGTGCTGGCTACCAACGATAAATCGTCAATTCGAACCATACACTACTGATCATCAAACGACCACAATGAGCCATGAGCCACGAAGAGGTTATTTTGTTTCATGCCGATTCATCACCACATATGGGTAGATCAGTCAAGAACATGTTAAAAAATGTTGCCTGGGAAGTATTATCCAACCCGCTGTGTTCTCCAGACCTTGCACCATCCGATTTTCACTTGTTCCGGTCGATGGGCCACACACTGTCTCAACAGCACTTCCGAATGTACTACAATGTTGTACAATGGATCATTGACTGGTTTGCCTCCAAAGAAAGAAAGAAGTTCAATTGGAACGGTATCAACACCTTACCTGACAGATGGGGAAAATGTGTAGCTAACATTTTCCATTACTTAGAATAAAGCACTGCTATTGCTTCTCTTCTATTTCTCATGTTTTCTTTTTATCCAACTTCAACGGTTTTAACCAGTATACCTAGTAATCGTTTGATATTCGATAAATTTGCGCTTTATGTCAAAATTAATTAAAATGAATATCACCTTAAATCAATCAGTTGATTAACAATGAATTCAGGAAGACAATTAAATTATTTTTTCTCTGAATAAAAAAAAGTAGAGCTCCTTACTTTTTGGCATATATTTTTTCATGTACTTAATTAAAATATTTTAAATTTAAATATTTTAGAACTAGCTATATAATAAAACTTCAAGTATCTTGGTTGAGTTAAATGAGTACATAAAATAAAAGAATTGTCAGTACAGGCAAACAATAAGAAATATTTAATACAAGAAAAGAAAAATATTTTTTAAATAGACATTTGGCACCTAATTTTAAAAATTTGCCAATTTTAGCCTCATTTATAATACTTGACTCTTCTGAAGTTACATATCCCAATTTAACCTCCGCCACTCAAAAAATGAAGTAACTATAAGATTATCAAAGGAATTCTATGTTTATTTAACATCTAAGCAGAATAAAAAAGATTCAACAATGGATCCAATTTAAACACAAATTCTAGATGATTTTGTTAGTGTGTTTCAAAGTAAAAATGAAAAATTTGATTTATTTCTAGTAATAAAATGTAGAACTTCCATTGCCGGCCTGAAAGCTGATATACCACTTATTATTTGCGTGATTGGCAATAAAATAAAGAAATAATTCAATATATCTATATATTTAAAATAATATGGTTAAACCATCAGATAGTTCGACGGCCCCAACCACTCGACGGATTTTGTTAATTTTTATTCCATATGAAAGCTTATGACGTCTAGATATGTCATTAAGCGTCGTATGCCCCCCACATTTTTGAACGACATCGAAGAAACATTTATATGCATCATACATTCTCTATGAGGAAAAACCTTAGACAGTTCACCAGCCACAACCTCCGACAGATTTCAAGATTTTTTATTTTCAAATGAAAGCTTATGACGTCTAGATATGTCATCAAGGGTCTCTTGCCTACACCACCCTCATTTTCAAACGTAATCGAAAAGACATATAGAGAATGTATGGTGGAGAAAAGTGTTTTCGATTTCGTTCGAAAATGCAGGATGTCGGTGGGGCAGGCGACCCTTGATGACATATCCAGATGTCATAAGATTTAATTTGAAATAAAAATTGTAGAAATCCGTCTAGTGGTTGGGGCTAGCGAACAGCCTGAAGGTTTTACCATATTATTTTAAATATATAGATCCCAACAGTTCCATCAAAATGGCGTTTCAAAAATATTATAAAATTCCTATTGTAGGTGATGGAAACTGTTTATTTAGGGCGATATCATTCTGCATTTATGGATCTGAAGACTTTCATGCCGAAATTCGTGAGAAAGTTTTACAAAACATTACAACTAGCTGAGGTTTATTGAATGATTTTACAATTTTAAAGAATTCTGTTGTCTACAAGGAATGTGAAATCTAATAAGGTTTAATGGTCTGTTCCACTGATTTTCATACAGTATTTAAAACTGAAAAAAGTTGTGGCTGAGAGCCTCGAATCAGCGAGGTGGCAAGGGCAATACTGTGCAAAGTAGGTGCTGGACGCTAACCCGCCCCAGTTAGTATATATAAAAACACACACAAACCAGAAAATGCACTTCTATGTTTCAGTTACAAATTAAAAAATATTTTTATAATAGAATCTTATCCTAGAAATCTTGAAATTCCAATGGATACAATTAATATCATATCTGATATAATGGACGAATCATTTTGCATAAGTAAATACTTAAGCTTTAAATACATGATGAGTCACTGCGGGTAACAAACATGTCACAACCATTTAGTTTGTAGAGCATGAATATCAAACTTGCTTCATTATCATTAGTTAGTGGTTACATTAACTTGGATGCTTATAATGCATGACTATGTCCTAAGCCGTCTCGACATTTGTCAGTTCGCTTCTGATAAGCTGTCTGACTTAACAATTACACTTAAGAGGCTGTTTGCGTATTTGTTCAAAACATTTGGGATTTTGCTAACCAATATCCTTATAATTTATATTGTCTATCAACACATGAGTAATACGAGCAATTGTTTTGTATTTTAAATAGCTAACAATGTCTCAAAATCTCGTAAAGGAAGGCTTTTAAATTATTTTGTTAAGATTTATATTAAAATAAATTATTATATATTTCCGGAAAATAGATTTTAATGATAAAATTTATTGAAATTAGGATGTAGAATATTTATGAAATCTAGACAGTAAAGGTATATATATATCTTAATTTTCACTATTTTATGATAAAAAATTTGGTAAAATTGTTAGAGGGAAATGTATTTATATAACTGCAGAAGAAAGAATTTAATTTTTCATGTCAAATTAGAAAACATAAGTTTTAATGTAATTTATGTTTAAATCAAAATTATAGGGAAATGTTATATAAATGAGATATAATTTTTGAGAGTGATTAATCTAAACTCTTTTCTGGGACAAATTAAAGTAAACTCTTATAGAGAATAAAAAAGATACTGCATTAAAGAAATTTTGAAAATTTGAATTAAAATTTTTCATTCCTACCGTTGTTTTTCGAAGAGGAAATCCAATATATTTCTATCGTGCTAAAAGATACGTGACCATATGGCATTTGATTTCACTTAATTTTTGCTTAGTATGCTTCTCTTAATTAAGGAATAACTGTATTTAAAATTGTTATTCTACATTTGTTGTAAGAACTATGCTGTAAGAAATCAATCCTGCCTTTAAAATTTCTATTTACGCAGTGTAGACTGAATTTCGTTTTACTTATAATATTTCAGAAACCTGCTAAATTTTTACTACTTGGCCTGTAAGAATGAAATACGGTGTATCAATGTGTATGTCAAATTTTTGACATATACAGTGGTATCCTGTATATGTCACACATTTACTGGTATCTGTCGGATATCGACAAAAATAAGTATGCTTTTTGAATAACTACGGCATGTAGTATGAAATATAGGGGGAAGCCAGGTAAGATGGTGACCTTAAGATTTGAGGATTTTACTTGATCTCAATATTCGTTGCTGGAGGATTATTTGTTCGCCTAAATATTTTTCAACTCTTTATTTTAAAGCGATATTTTTTTAAAATTTTTATGATCAAATTTAAGACCCCAAAATTTTACTTTAAAAAAAAGTCAATTTCGTCATCTTACCCGACTTTGAAGGGTAAGATGACGAACGATGTCTTGTAAGATGGCGAATATCTAACTTGCATAAATCTGAAAGTGAATCGATGCTGCTACAAACGCTTAATCGAAAATTCGGACCCTGATAGTTTATAATTTTTAATATATTAATTAATATATTAATATCAATTAACATATTAATTTGAGATTCAAACCTTAAAAAATGAAATCAATTACAAAAATCACAACGCCATGGGCTTGGATTTTGTCTTAGCCAGTACAGGTCGAATGGGGCAAAAGTTTGCACGTAAAACACTGGAATCCCAATTCCGTGTTTCCTTACTGACTGCAAATGATGCATTCTTCATTATCGAGGACCTCTGTGTTCAGATTGTCATTAACGTCAACATAAGGAAATTAAGATGAATGAATTGAGTCTTCAGGCTCAGAACATTAGAAGTCGAGGTGTTACTAAGCTATTTCCAATTTTTTGTTAAATTTTTAGAAGGTCTGATGCACTTAGCCTTATTAACTTCAGCCTTGTACAGCTGTCAAAGTTTTCGTTTGTCTTCTTTTCCCTCAATTTCCTTTTTAATAAGATGCTAATATTTCCTTGGTGTTCCAGTGAGTTGCAGGAAGGGCAGGTGGCATTCAGGTAGCACGACGAGCTCCTGAATCTGCATGGAGGGGTTCTTCATCTTACCCTCCATCCAAATATTCATCTTACCCGATTTTGCCTTTTAATTTCAAAAAACATTGAAGGATATCAGCTCATCAGAAAAATTAAAATTATACATCATTGAACACGTTTTGATTAGTTCTTTACGAACATCACATACATAAATCAAAAATATTTATTCCGTGAAAGCTATCCCTTACCAAGCAGCAACCAAAAGTTGAGTAGGAACAACTTAAAAAACAATACCGCGGACTGTCAATCACACTAATAACAGGGTGAAATATTTTGGTGTGACACGCGTAGCTGGTCACTAGAGCTCTATGATGATGCAGGATCGGGACTGAGATCTAGTGTAATTTTCGAGAAAACTCCAATGCGTCATCTTAGACTCTTCGTCGTCTTACCCGACTTTCCCCTATACATAAAAATATTATGAATCAAATTAAGTAATAAAAATTTAGTATTTTATTAGCTACCGGAAGAAATCAAAATGATACGCCATATGCACGGATTTGAAAATGGCACTAATTATATCATGCTGTTGATATTTCTCGTAGTTGATATCAGATAATCAACTGTAGCATGCTCAACACTGAAAATTATACATAAATAGTCCTAACATAATGCATCTAGAGTTAGGCTAGAAAGAGGAAAAAAGGCTTCGTCCTTGCTCCCTCAATGTGTGTAACAGAATTCCTTTAAGTTAGATTTCAATTAATCCATATCTAAAATTAAATAAAGCATTACCTCTAGTTTTAATTAATATATTCATTAAATTAAGTTATGAAACATTGACCCATGTGTTTATTCGTTTTTTATAGTTATTGTAAGTGTGCATATATTTTTGGTATATCCTGTATATTCTGTGGATACGTAGATTTTTTGTTAAACATAAAAAAAAAACTGCAAACAACGAAAGTTTTAACATCCAAAGGACCTGATTGCTTCTTGAAGTTTTATTTTATTAATATGAAGAGAATGGTAAATTTGTCACTGTGGCAAATTACCTAAAATAGGATCCAAGTTAAATAAAAATAGAGATGAAATTACAAGCTCAAGTCCCTTTGCTCTTTCCAATTTTCAGAAACCTTTATGCTTTAAGCCGAATGAAACATTTTACTGACACATTCTGACGACAATACTCCCACGCCAAACGCGTAGGTGACAAGCAATTTCGAAGTTTTCTTTCCTTCAGAAGTTATGAAAGAAACTTTAAAATTCAAGAAGTATTTTTGAGTCGCTTAGAAACTGTGAAAAGATATATGTAAAGCCTTTTCAACAAGAAAAAGACTTCTATGGAAAACTTCTGAATCACAGCAGAAAACTTGCAGTAAAAAAATGTCTTTTTAAAGTATTATTATAATGATTATTGTCATGACAAAAAATGCTTAAAACGTTGTATCTGAACTCTCACTGGACTTTAAATACGGTAGGTATTCTTTTGTATTATTTCTAATTCCTGTGTCACTGCCTGCTTTTGTTTTAATTCCTAATATTTTCATTCCATTTATAAAGCTTTGAGGACAGCTATAGAAGCAATTAAAAGAAATAAAAGCATTAGTAGATGGCCAAGAGCAGTGGTGTAGACATAGGTGTCAGGAGTTTTAAACTGACTCTTGCCCTCGGTCTTAGGGAACTATACGGTGGCGGGATCGGTAAAATGACCATTGCCCTCGGTCATAGAGAAGTATACGGTGGCGGGATAGGTAAAATTCCCGGGACCACGAACTTAGGAGAAAACTGAATAAAATAATGCTAAAATGCTTGGAGCCCACAATCTTGGGGCCCCCTGACTTTAGGTGCTAAAATTGCATAGTCTCTTAGACATGGCCACTATCTTACTCTCCAGAACTGCAAAATGGGCTCCACCCTAGACATTTGTAGAGGACCCTATATTGTCTAGATGCACATCTGGACAAGAGCATACTTGAGAAACGATATAATTCCGGAAACATGTGAACCACACCAAAGTGACGACTTTCTACTCAAGATGTATTTAACTTGAAACGGGTTCATAACTTTGGATATCAACTTGAAAATTCTGAAGACATAATTATAAGTTTAGGTTAAAATAATACAATAAATAAATTCTTCAGAAAGAAACGGTTATCAATATAATTAGAATTGATCAAAATGGACGCACACACATTATTAAAAGTTTCGTTTCTAATCATACAAATGTTTCAACATCACAGAATCCGGATTCACTGGACGTTTGAATGCACAGCGTCACAATGAAATCCCTGATTCAAAATCTTTACTTAACAACAGGTATTTTCTGCATTTATTTGAAATATATGCACTCAAGAATTGACATAGTCAAGTGTTGAATGCCAACATACCATAATCTTAATATGTGCTCCTTTTACCACAAGTCTGTAATATAATTCTTGCTAAGCTTTCTGTTGCTTATCTCTGTCGATGATGGAAGTAGCGACCATTATATGTGCTTTAAAATGAATGAGGATCCATGGACATGGAGGAAATACTTCAAACACATACAGAGTGCCCACTAAAGTCCCTTACCACCCTTTTAACTACCGAATGGCTGCAGCTATCTTCATAAGAGTGCTGTCTAGGCATGGGAAAGTGACTATGCGCTACTAGATGAAACCACTTACAGCGCAACCTGGTGGAGAACGGTAGAGTTATTATCTCGAAAACGGACGAGAAAGAGGAAAAAAGTGAATTACAAAATTATAGAGCATCATCGATGTAGTACAAAAAGACCTTGTGGACGTAAATGCTTAGAACAGAACGCTTGAAACATGTATTTGTATGTTCGCGATTTCTTACACTGACACGAGACAAAACATTCTTAGAAAGAAAAAAATGCTAGTTATCACAAGATACCTTTATTTTCGATGTTCAAACTTCTCTCGGTCAACTACAATGCACATCTGGACCCTTATTTGAACTTCACGCTGCATATGGCGTAGCATAGCGGGTGTCACGTTGGCACAAGCATCCGTAATGCGTCGTTGAAGGTCCTAAAACGTTGGCGGAGGGGTCGCATACACATGTTGTTTGAGGTATCCCCACAGGAAAAATTCCATTAGAGTGAGATAAGGTGAACGTGGAGGCCACTCTTGGGAACCACCATACTCGATTATTCTTTTCTCGAATTCCATGCTTCACTGATGATCTTTTGTGCTCATGCGCACCGTCATGTTGAAACCATATGTTCCGGAGCTGAAAACAAGAAAATGCCCATTTTAAGCGTTCTATTCTAAGCATTTACGTCCACAAGGTGTCTTTTTAACTAAATCGATGATGCTATACAACTTTGTAATTCACTTTTTTCCTCTATCTTGTACAGTTTTAGAGATAATAACACTAACGCCACTGTTTTCCACCAGTTGCCGATGTAAGTGGTTTGATCCAGTAGCTCATAGTCACTTTACCATGCCTAGACACCAGTCTTATGAAGATAGTTGCAGCCACTCGGTAGCAAAGGGTCGTAAGAGACTTTCGTGGGCACTTTGTATAACATCGGCGGATTGGTGGCTCAGGTGACAAGTCTATAATGGAATTCTCTCAGTCGATGCTGGACTTAGCAACCGTTAAAAGGAATTTCAAATGAATAAGGACCCATTGACATGGAAGTACTATCTCAGAAACATATAAACACATTATTGGATTGGGGGCTCAGGTGACAAAGTAATTTCACTTTACCACCAATAATGCCCAATCGCGTAAAGAGTGATTTCTTTTTGGTTATTTGTTGAAGAATGCCTGTATAAGGCTTTGTGTCCTAGGTCCATAATTAATTTGAAAGTCTTTGCCACGGCTGCTATTGACAGTTTAGCAGTAAATATACAATAGAATATTTTGCTAGAACTGAAATACAGATTCAAGCATACCGTAAAATAAACGAAGTGTATATTGAACATCTGAGATGCTTGTATTGAAAATTTGATTGTACAGGGTGAGCGTAAAGTCTTGCCCTGATTATAAAAATGTATTGCGAAACAAACTTTGAATGTAGTAATGTAATTTTTGGCACCATTCGAAAGTTCAGTTAGAATAGTTTTTTCTGTAATAGAAAGTTTTTTTTTCTATTGTACAAAAACTTTTAAAATGTAATTATGTCGTAGCACTAGCGGACTTAATTGTCATACGCGGAATGAAATATTAGTGGTGGAATAACCGAAATCGCTTGAATTTTTCTTTCGGGGTATATCCAAGATAGAATCTTTGCTGACGTTGAAGACTGAAGGCTAGGATAGTGTGTTTAGAGACGACATGTTAAAGACCATTTGGCGAGAATCAGAAAAATATATTCTACAATATTTTCATCCGTTGTCGATATGTCATCTTCCCTTTATAATTATAATAATTAGAGAATAAATGAGGAATCTATAAGAAAACTATAGATTATAATACAATAAATGTAGAATAAAACAACAGAAACCAGATTAACCTAAACCGGCATGCCTAGCTATTAGATATTGCGATTAACGGAGAGTTAAATGACACAAATAACGCTGTAACTATTTTTTAATCCATTTTTTAATAATAGAAATAAATATAGATACATATACAGGGTTCCCATTTAAATCCCTTAACCCTCCTTAACTTCGGATCGGCGTCAGCTGTAGTCCTGAAAGTGGTGTCTAGGTATAGTAGAACTGCTATATGCTTTGCGACGAGATCGCTTACAGCGCCTCCTAGCTGAAAAGTCCGGAGTTAGTGTTCCTATCTCGAAAATTGTACATGATAGAGGAAAAATGTCAATTACAAAGTTGTAAAGCATCATAGATTTAGTACAGAAAGTAGTCGCGTACGGAGGGGGTGTAAGGGATTTAAGTAGGCACCCTGTATAATATTTGGAAATATAATGTTCTATGATGCAGATAAACTTCAAAATTAAAGATGACAAAAGGGATTGGTGAATTAATTAATTAATTTATATATTTAGAAAATGCACACTACAGAATAAACTCCAATTACAGAGTGCATGATACAGAAACAAACACTAAAATAGCCGTAAAATACAGATTAATAAAAACAAGAGATAGACACAGAAATCACTAAAAACACAACACGATTTTAAAAAGTGCACAAAATGAAAACATTTCAAGAACATAAAAACCGCAAACATTCAGTCTTAAAAACACCATAAGACATATTAAACACATCAAGATCGTCAGGGTACCTGTTAAAAATCTTGTAAAATTTATAAATAGAAAAATTACATATGTAATTAAACCTAGTAAATACATTAACAAATAAGCAACTCGTCCTCAGATTTCTAGTCGGCACAGAAAAAGTGATTCGCCTCAATATGTCACGGCAATCAATGGCATCATGAATTATCTTATGATAAAATAAAAGACAAGAAAGATCACGTCGGACACTCAAATTGTGAATGCCAAAGATGTTACATAAATGAGATGAGGATAAATCTTGTGGATAATAGTGATAATAAATAAATGAAATTTTAATATCTAATATCTTCAAGATTTGCAATTGTGTAGCAAATTTTATCTCTGACTTTTATTGAATTGTTTGGTACATACAAACAAATGTGGATACTGTAACGGAATCCTTACGAACAAAATATAAACTAAGAAAAAATGTATTTATCTAAGAAATGCTTTACCATATAGTTTCAAATGCAGTCAATATTTTACTTCAAGAGAAAAGACGACTTGGAGAGGAATGATGGATGGTTGATTCAACAGTAAAGAAATTATATTTTGTATAATCAGAGGCAAGATAAATCATACTCGCAAAATGTCGCATAAGAAATCGTTTTAAGTTGCTCGATCATGAGACCTTACTCGTCAACACTATTTATTTAAGAGCCAAACAATTTAACTCTTTGAAATTGTGCACCTTTCATCAATGTTACACAATCATTTCATTTATTGAACTTTTCCAGATTAGAAATTTAACATTTTAACGTTTCAAATCTTTGAAATTTTCTTCATACCGCTAGCTTTGCTCTATGCTGAAGATATAAGCAGAAGGAGATTTTTTTTGGCAAAGGAGGGTATGATGTGTTCGGCTGTGAAATATATTATAGTTTTTAGTAGAAGCTGCTTTACTTTCGAGGTCTATCAAAATAGGAAACGTTGAGGCTTTTTAATACACTTTTTTTTACCTGGACATGTTTCATGTTTATAAAGACTGAATTTTAATTATTTTTCATTCATTTCCTGATGTGATAGTTTTGAAATTTTGTATTCTTATGCATTCTCAAAAAATATAATATTTTAATATTCTTAAAATTTAATTAAGTAATTGAAAAATTCAATTGAATTTTGATTCCATACATTTGGCCTTCCTCTCGAAGTTAATTTCAGAAAAAAAGTTTTTGTTAACTGATTAATTAATTTTTTTAGATAAGTTGATTCTTAGTTTAGATTAACAGATTTCTTAGATAAATTGATTTCAATAATATATAATATCATGAATTACAAATTAAAGACATATAGACAGAAAATAATTAAAACAAAAAATATATTTCCTAGAACACTAATAAAATTTATTTTCAAAAACTCTACATTAAAAATATTTATTTCCATTTACAGGTGTTTTGGATGGAAAAATAAGTATTTGATTAAATTTGAGGAATTTCAGGACAAAATTTAAACATTCATCGGTGTCTCTGAATTTGTGGCTACCGGTACCGTTAGCCATTATGCAAGTGATCAGCGCCTATTCCAGTTCTCCCGTACTACAACTGAATTCAATACTTAAACAGTCATCGGGGGCTTTGTATTTGTGGCTACCGATACCGTTAGCCATTATGCAAGTGATCGGCGTCTATTCCAGTTGTCCCGTACTACAACTGAATTCAAAACTTAAATAGTCATCGGGGTCTTTGAATTTGTGGCTGCCGGTACCGTCAGCCATTATGAAATTGATCGCCGTCTATTCCAGTTGACCCGTACTACAACTGAATTAAATATTTAAACAGTCATCGGGGTCTTTGAATTTGTGGCTACCGATACCGTTAGCCATTCTGCAAGTGATCGACGTCTATTCCAGTTCTCCCGTACTACAACTGAATTCAATATTTAAACAGTCATCGGAGTCTTTGAATTTGTGGCTACCGGTACCGTTAGCCATTCTGCAAGTGATTGCCGTTTATTCAGTTATCTCGTACTACAACAGATATAAAAACTTCCACTGCAAATTCTACTGTCTTCAGTGCTATAAATGTCGCCATTTTTTTCGTAATGATATATATAAATAATTGTAGCTTGTTAGTTTCATTACTAGTGTTAGTGTCAATATTAGTGTTCTCTATGTGCTCGTTAAGTATTTGTTAATATTCCTTAATTAATGTTGTTTTTATTAGATAACTGCGTGTCGCATATAAACACAACAATTATAATTTTCTTATATAGTTAAATATGTGTTGGGTATTTATTAGAGAAGAAGATCAACAATCTTTTAATTATGATAACCATTTACTGGCATCAGCTGTGCGACGAAATTTTCTGGTATACCTAGGCACATTAATAGCAAGTCATCGTGACAGGTATTTATTTCTTATTCAACATCAGAGCGCCTATATTTTATGTATAGCATATGCAACATTCATAGATGGCAGGTTGACTGTATATGGTGTTCCCTAAACTGAAGAAAATTGAACTAATAATGATAATAAATTATTCGAAAACTAAAATCATAAACAGTATTATGTTCTTAAACACATTAGTATATGAAGTCAGAAGTTTGAAGCTTAAGGTTTCTACAACATTAAGTGAAATCATTTCTAAATTATAGTTGTGGTAATATAACTTTTCAACGCACACACAAAAAAATTGAAAAAACTGCAAAAATACCAAGAATGCTTGGTCTTTATATATTTTCTACATGCTTTAATAGACAAATCTCAAAAGAATTATGAATGCAACTCAAGATAAAAACTATTATTTCTCATAAATAAAAATCCCAGATAGATTTTATAAGGAATTTACTGAAAGAGGATGGTTTTTCAAAATAAAACACATCATTTGCTGTTAAATTTCATATCATTGCCAACTTTTTTCGTACACGATTTAATCATTATTCATATTTTGAGACGGTCGATTTACTACTTTAGAACTCATGTGTCATTAATATATTTTAAAAATACTTCTAGTTATTTAGCAACTTTTCCATACAAGAAAAATAGTGCACTTCAAAGCGTTGGAGTTCTTTTCAAACTACCAGCTTTGCTTCTATGGTAAAGACATAAACAAACGGAAGTTATTTTGACGAAAACACGTTTGATGTATTTAGCAATCGATCACATTGTTATTTTTGGGACAAACTGCCTTCCATTCGAGGTCTATCTTCAAAGGAGTAGAAGGAAAAGAAATATCAGGCCTTTTTCTATCTACAGGCTCTTTGAATGAATGCGGAAGCTTTTTACCAACATTTAGAAATATCAGGATTATCCTTAACCGCAGAATATGGCGCCTTTACTGTCGAAAATTGAAGTGAAAGAATTGAAGCTCCGAAAAAAATATTCTGAGGCGGAATTAATTTATTTTTTCGGCTACCTCTATCCGTCTTTGGGACTCTAGGTCAATTCGGTTTTATTTTTGTTTGCTCAAGCGAGTTGAAGTGTTTTCGTTCTGAAAACACTTCAACTTTATTCTGGAAGGAAGATTTTGCCTTATGCTCATATATGAAAAGAATGCTCTTTTATGGCAACGAAGCTAAATTTTAGCGAAATCGTTTGAAGATAAGAGAGTCATGTTCCACTTGTTTTGTTCTTTTGGTTTTCATTTTCTATGCTAAAATAAGTGTGGTATATTAAAATTTACTGTATCGGTGAAGGTTGAGAAATTTCGGCTACTTGAACATTTTTTAAAAACTTTTCAGTGATATAGAAGCAATTTTAATAAGAAATATGTAAAATAATTGTTTTTTTGTTTATTTATCATCAAAACAATGCAATTGCATTTTTCATAAAATACACTTTAATGTAGGAAAAAAAAATGTGTTATTGGTCCAGTTAAGGAAATGGGTTGGCCACACGGACTGAAACACAAATTTCTTTACGCACAGTTGAAGCAAAACTGTTTTTTGATTGAATTTTCAAATTCACATCAGCACACAATGTATGAACTCTAATATGACATTTTATGCGCTGTATCAATTCTTCTTCTTCCTTTGTATTTCCATATATGATACAAAACTATATGAATTTCTTGTTTTTCGTTTCTTTTTTAATCAAAATTTTATGGCTTTAATGTCATCTTTTATTTCGTCTTGTTCCACTTCTTTTATTAATGAGGGCTATTATTGGTGATAACTTCTTTCTTAACTAATCCTATAGTTCAAGATAATAATCCCAATGATTTTAATTTTACAATCTAAGCAAATTTTTGACAGAAACAAAAAAATCCGCAAATTTTATCTTTAAACAATTTTAATAGAATTATTATAATAAATAGCGGCAAAAAATTTCTTCAATAAGGATATATCATAACATATTTTCCTATTTACTTTAAACTAGACTAATGATTTTTTCTTTTGTTTAAATAATTAATTTATGATACTTAAATATGAACACTTGTCTTTAACTTTAACGCTGAAATATGTTCCATTAGTAATGGCTTTATACACTCCATTTATATTGTTACGACAAAATGTGCCAATGCCACTTTCCAACTATTTAATAGAATTGGAGTTATGATATCAGTCTAATCTTGGCACTGATCAAATTAAGCAACTCTTCCTAGTGCACACATAGAAGGAAAGGTATGACATGAAAATGAACTCAATAAATAAGCTCCTTTTGCACCTCAAAAGAGTTCTAAAATTCATTTTTCATATATTCCTCAATATTTAGGTATAAATTTGTTTTGTTTTAATAAGGAATGTTAGTTTTATATACAAAATATGTAATAAATTTACCTGCATACAGATGCAGGCACTAATAAGAAAATCAGAAATGCGCTTATTGAAAATGTTTTTCTAATATTTCCACAAACTGTGTAAAAGCAAGAGAGATATGTTACATTTGTAAGAAAGCATGAAAAATAGATATAAGAAGGAAAGTATTAATTGGAAATGTTGACAATTGATTGCTTTCTTGCTTAAAAATTTGATGGCCTACGTAAGTCAAAAAATTTTTACACCAAAACGGAATTTATATCATAAGCTGTATTTCGAATAAAATATTTATTTATTCAGTATGCTTGATCACAGAGGAGAATTTTTTTTGTCTTGGTTTATTTTGCCAAAATCAATACTTCTTGGAAATTACGTAAAATGATATACATTACATAAAATATTTGTCTTTGAGTATGACACAACATGATTTCCACAGTTGCTAGAGAAGCAATAAAAAGATAATGCGCCAAGGAGCTAGTTGATAATATTCTTAGTTTTATCCTAGATTTAAAACGAGATCTTATTTCAAATTACACCCCCATACCTAAGTTTTTATTTGACAGCAACGGATGATGGAGAAAATAGAAACTAATAAAACAAGCTACGGATTTTTTTTTCTTACAGAAGTTTAATTTACAAAGAATTAATTTTTATAGATTAAATAAATATATTTAGAAGCAAAATCCCGAAATGAAATTAGTGCACATGGGAATATTTAGATATCAACCCGTAACTCCAGATAGGAAGATATCTCTATTTAAATGGAGACGCTCTTTGCAAACAGAGTTCTCAACTTGGAAACTCAAACAAACACAGATGCATCGAATATTAGGAAATAAATACATTTCCAAATAATGCACAAAACGTTTAACAGATGAAATGCCATTCGATTAAAGTTTATAATCCAATGATATATTAGCATCGACTAAAATTTAGAAGGAATAAAGTTTAAAAACTTGCTGACACGAATTTGCCATTTGGTAATGGACAGTTCAATTTTGTCTTTTGATTATTTGCTTTTTAATGCGTCATCTTGTAAAACAAATTCAAACAAACACATTCGAGGTTTTCAACTCGTTTCGGAAACTGTAATTTCATGTTTTCGCCTCACATATTCAAACTGTTTAGAGTGTCTTATGTAAGGTTTATTCTTTTAGCCGAAATATTTAACACTTAGCGTATAAGTACGGCGTATATAGTGCCTCATTGCACTGTATATTAAACTCAATAAAAACTATCAAGGGTGGAGGATTCCCATCCCCTGTAGCCTCATATTAGCATTCCTCCTACTTGCTCCGAAAGTTTCAACTCACAATGAATCAGTCAGTTCGGTCTGATTGCGTTGAAAATGAATTGCGTATATAGTATAAGTACGGTGTATAGAGTGCCTCACTGAGCTGTACATTAAGCTGAATAAAAACTATCAAGAGTGGAGGATTCCCATCCCCTGTAACCTCATATTAACATTCCTCCTACTTGCTCCGAAAGTTTCAACTCACAATGAATCAGTCAGTTCGGTCTGATTGCGTTGAAAATGCACGGCGTATATGATATAAGTAAGGCGTATAGAGTGCATCATTGAGCTGTACATTAAGCTGAATAAAATCTATCAAGAGTGGAGGATTCCCATCCCCTGTAAACTCATATTAACATTCCTTCTACTTGCTCCGATTGTTTCAACTCACAATGAATCAGTCAGTTCGGTCTGATTGCGTTGAAAATGTACGGCATATATGGTATAAGTAGGGTGTATACATTGCCTCATTGAGCTGTACATTAAGCTGAAAAAAACTATCAAGAGTGGAGGATTCCCATCCCCTGTAACCTCATATTAACATTCCTCCTACTTGCTCCGAAAGTTTCAACTCACAATGAATCAGTCAGTTCGGTCTGATTGCGTTGAAAATGTACGGCGTATATGGTACAAGTACGGCGT